>CM035184.1:3526287-3552278 GCA_020233015.1 Callinectes sapidus
GGCCAGCTCCGGGATACAACCATCATCTCTCAGCAAGTAATGGTTGAGATCCTCCACTGATACATAATAAAAATTCCAATAACTCAGGCAATCAAAACTTTTAAACAAAAAAATACATATCGGGAAGGTAGCTCTGGCCATAAATTCATTAGCGTAACTTCACTTCACGTATCTTAAAGAATTTTCACGAGAAGGGTCTTGATTAAAGATGATTCCAGGAAATTTTGAGGCCTTTTATTTTCGTTTACTCTCGAGGTCAAGTGATAAAATCCTACAGGTAATATTTCCCATGTTATCCTCAGTTACAAGGAGAACTTTTAAAACATTTGTATTTGTGTGTGTGTGTGTGTGTGTGTGTGTGTGTGTGTGTGTGTGTGTGTGTGTGTGTGTGTGTGTGTGTGTGTGTGTGTGTGTGTGTGTGTTACATAAATTACTTTTCTTGTTAAACCCCTTACCGCCAACATCAACTTGCGTTTCATTACATAGCATTTTTCTTTCACTGTTGTCACATCTGATTGTCTTTATTTATATAACCTTTTTATCCACCAGTCACTTTCCCTGAACTCGTATTCCATCTACTCTACTGTATATATTTCACTTCCTTTAACATTTCAAGTCTCCTTTATTGCCTTTTTTTCTTAAAGAGCTGTGTTCCGTTCATAAATGTACTTTCTAGTTCACCTATTCCTTATTTTTCTTTTTTTTCGATTATCTATTTATTCTGGCTAACCATATTAAGAGTTCAACATAAAATGAAAAAAAGACAGTGACTAGGAAAGGTTGTTGTGAAAATCGTGCTGTGTTTTTCTGGGATACAACGTCATTGCTTCTTCCGGCCTGGATGAGTAAAGTTAGGTTTCTTTATAGGTAGAGCAAATTTCACTTATTTGAGTAGTAAAGTTAAGCAATTTTTCGCAAGAGCTATTAATAAGCACAAATATTCTCTCTCTCTCTCTCTCTCTCTCTCTCTCTCTCTCTCTCTCTCTCTCTCTCTCTCTGATTAATTTCCCTTCACGTTCCTTACGCCTTTTTGCCCTGCTCCCCGTCTTTAATTCGCGCTCTCTCTCTCACGAACCTTCTTTCATCATTATTTTCTCACTCTCACTTTCTCGCAGTCTCGGGTTCTTGAACAAACACTATTCTACCCTCGCTGCGATGCCTCAGCGCCTTAATATATAAAACCTTCCTCCTTTTGCTCTTCATCCGTCCTAATTCTATTTCTTTTTTCTAACTCTATAAAACCAAACTAATAGAATCGGTAACATCTCCCTATTTCGTGTACAATATATGTTTATATCTTTCTCCCCCCTTTCTATGAACTTCCTAGTTATATATATATTATTATTTTCTTCTTTCAACTGATTTTTCTTTCTTATTATTGCTACTACGTTCACGATAAACACGTTTTTACCCCTCTTTTCTTTTCTTTTCTTTTCTTCCTATCAGTAAATGGTAAATAAAGATGTAGCCAATCTTAATACTCTGTTGACTGTCGTGTGAAGCGGCTTTAAAAGACGTAGTTTCAATTTATTACCTCAGAGTTTCGCACCACGAGTGATGGATTGTAAGACACATAAAGGCCGTCAGACGAGTGTAAACAAGAAAAATAAGGATCAGTGTAACGATCTACATATGTCTCGATAGGATGCGAGATATGTATTTTGCTCAATTGTTGCTCTCTCTCTCTCTCTCTCTCTCTCTCTCTCTCTCTCTCTCTCTCTCTCTCTCTCTCTCTCTCTCTCTCTCTCTCTCTCTCTCTCTCTCTCTGAGGGTTATTCCTCAATATGGCTTCACTTGTGTCTCTCTCTTACACAGACAGTAATTCTACAAAAGGGATCAAGCGGAGGAATTATCCTCAGTTTCATTCATCTATTTTGGGACTTCAGGATGCCTTGCACACAACGGAATGATCGTCTGAACATGATGCGACTCGATACTGAGACTTCCCCCGACGAAACTTCAAGGATTAAGAAAAAAAAAAAAAACATGTACTGGAACGATTTCTGTGTCCTGTCAATAAACGTCAAGATATTTACGATGGACAGAATATTACAGCTATATACAGAAACTGTGTACGTGACAGCTTCCCCATCTCTTAGAAGCGTCTGTTTCAAGTGGCTAAGTTCCAAAGCAGATGCAGTAACGAACAACCAGCATCGCCTTTCCCAACACTGATTTGGTGCCAGGTGAGATCACACGCGTCGCTCGGCGTGTCCACCGCTTCTCCACTGCGACATAGTTCTTAGTGTTTGAACGCATGATATTTTCATAGGGGAATATTTTACTGCCAGTTAAGAACGACTTGCTGCGGACATATTTACTTGAAAAGAGCAAATGATCACACAATCTTTACCTTTGTGGCTGTGCAGGAGTCTGACCACAGCACAATATGTATCGCCTTCATAAAGTGGATAACGATCTAACAAGTATGTCTTCCTTTACAAACAAAACACAGCTAAGCTTTCTTTTCATTTTATGCGATGGTCCACCTTTGTACAGATTCATTTTATTTCTTCGCATCTGCAAGGGAAAAACATGACCGGCAGCCTTTCATGCTACGGCAACGTTTACCAGCAGGAGCAGGAAAGATGCCAGGTTGATGACACCTTCGTTACTAGTCTCTCTTACAAAGGATTACATGCCGCCTCTGCATCAACCTCAAAGAACGTTCAACGCTCTCTCTCTCTCTCTCTCTCTCTCTCTCTCTCTCTCTCTCTCTCTCTCTCTCTCTCTCTCTCTCTCTCTCTCTCTCTCACTTTTTTTCAAAACAAATCACTCATTTATATTGTTATTGTTATTCCTTCTATTTTCAGGCATTCTTTCCTACCCACTGTCTCCTAACACATTTATCCAATCTCCTATCGAGAGCCTACTTGCACAATTTCACGGTTAGGATTTCTCTCCTTCCATCATTTTTTTTCTTCATCTTCTTCCCATTTTTATTTGGGATAGTTGTTCCTCGCTATTCTTTTCCATCCTACTGTCTCCTCTCTGCTCTTCTCCCAAACCTTTATCTTGTGTATCATCTTTCAACTTGTACTTCTAAGTTTCGGTTTCCCTCTTCTTCTATGCCCTTCCTTCATTCTCCTGTCTTTATCAATTCCTCTTCACCTTTTCCCCACCGTGTTTCCCCTTATGGTTGCAGATAACTATACAGCTTGTGAGCACGTTCTATGAAACGCATCGCTTTCAAATTAATCGCCTTACTTGGGAGAATCTTTGGAGGCCCCACGTTTTGATGTTTCCAGACGTCGGCAGAAAACTGAATAATAAATGAGTAAAGGATGAAGCCTCGCTAGGTTAAAAGAGCCAGTATGTTTATTCTTCAGCTTTTTCAGATCTATTCATCACTCTCTCTCTCTCTCTCTCTCTCTCTCTCTCTCTCTCTCTCTCTCTCTCTCTCTCTCTCTCTCTCTCTCTCTTACCTCCCTTCCTTCCTTCCTCTCTACGTCCATTTCTCTTTCCTTCCGTCCCTTCCCTCCTGTTCTCACTCCTTCCCTGCTTTCCTCACTCTTTCCATCCTTTCCCCTTTTCTCACTTCTTCCCTCCTTTCCTCCTTTCCTTTTCCCCTTCATCCCTCCCTCTGTAATTATCTATTTAAATGTGTGTGTGTGTGTGTGTGTGTGTGTGTGTGTGTGTGTGTGTGTGTGTGTGTGTGTGTGTGTGTGTGTGTGTGTGTGTGTGTGTGTGTTTGTGTGTGTGTGTGTTACAAATTAATACACACACACACACACACACACACACACACACACACACGTGCAGCCACTCAATATATCAAAGGGACTCTTAATAACATCCGTCATATAAAGTATCTTAGTCCATCTAAAGTAAAACAGACAATATGACAGAGATTCCTACTTTCTTGCCTCGTAACCCTGCGGTAATTAAAATGGATGGTTTATTGATAAGAAATCAATGATCAAAATGAAGATGACAATGAATTGTAATAAATACTGTCTAATTTACACACGTGTTTCCTCTCTTTACTAAAAAAAATACTTCCACTATCTCCTTCCCTCCTCTCATGGGACACCGGCTTCTCGTCCCCTGAGAGAACACCTGTGTTTGCCACACTCTCGCCACATTCCACAAAACTTCATACTCAGATCCGTCTCTCACCTTCTCTTCCTATTCACTGATTGGTCATTTCCACTCTTCTGTGATCCACTTTGTTCCCTTAAAAATCTCATCTTTTTCCCGCGCACATTTAAAATTTATGCCTTTGATGTCTAATTGCATATGAATTTATCTACCACTCCCAGAATCTATCGTAGCTCTCACACTTTTTCTCCGGGAGCTCCGATTTCCACTCAACCCGTTACACTGTCCTGTGACACTGATCACTTTACCACACCAAGCCGGACAGCCCGGCAACGCTCAGCCTCCTGCTATTTTTTTTTTTTTTTTCAACTTCTTTCTCTCCCTCTGTACCCCTAAGTAAGGAGGTGGACTCCCCCAAACCCTCTGAATATATCTTTTCTATTAATGAACTGTTAAACTATTAAAATGCTCACATTTTTTCCCTCTCGCTGATTCAGACACAGGACTTCACTCCAAAGCTGGCCGACATCATACTCTCACTCCACTCATCAGTCAAGACAAGTGATAACTATTATTCACCTTCCGTCACGTCGCTCTGTTGTACAGTACAAGTATATATCCTGTCTATATATCCGGTCTACATAAGTACCTGATAGTTACCAAACTTACACCTGCGCACTCCAAGCCTTCACGCCACTCTCTCCTCCACGCCAACCATCACAGAAGCCAGCCGCCAACCAACGCAGTGGCGGCATCTACAACTAATACACACGCACCAGAGCCAATTAATACACTGGTGTGTGTGTGTGTGTGTGTGTGTGTGTGTGTGTGTGTGTGTGTGTGTGTGTGTGTGTGTGTGTGTGTGTAATATCATTATTATTTTTATTGTTAATATTGTTGTCATTATCATTGTTATTATCATTATTATTATCACAATTATTAATGCTATGCAGCAGCAACAGCAGTAACAGCAGCAGCAGCAGCATCAGCAGCAGCAGCAGCAGCAGCAGCAAGCAGCAGCAGCAGCAGTAGTAGTAGTAGTAGTAGTAGTAGTAGTAGTAGTAGTAGTAGTAGTAGTAGTAGTAGTAGTAGTAGTAGTAGTAGTAGTAGTAGTAGTAGTAGTAGTAGCAGCAGCAGCAGCAGCAGCAGTATCGTTAACAAAAAATAATTTATCTCTGCAGCAGGAAACATCAAAGACATGATACCTCATAAAAATAAAGCAAGAGGGGAGTCCACTTCTCTATTACTATTTTTTTATCATGCTATAGAAATAAGACAATAGTGTTCCAACAATTTCTACAACGATAAGAAAACACCACCAAAACACTCATCACCACCACCACTTAAAACAACAACTACAACAACAAAAATAACAACTACAACAATAATAATAACAACAATAACAACACTAACACCTACAACAACAACAACACCTCCAACACTAGAGCACCACGTCGACAACGAGATTCTCACCGTACAAATCATGACACTCCGCTGAACCCATTCATTGAGCACGAGGTGATCTGTGCCCAGAAAGGTAACATCATCATCGACTCAGGCCTAAGCGTTCCACTACGATGCCTGGGAGAAATGGAAACACATTTATACGACGAACAACAGGTCAATCAATCACCGTGCATGCTTCCAACACACACACACACACACACACACACACACACACACACACGTTAGTTGTGGTCTGGTCGCCATGACAACTGATACGCTGCCTGGAAAGGTGTCGCCACCACATCCTCACTCTCCAAACACTTCAGAGAAAACTAATCCCACAAGCCTAACCACTGTTTTTTGGTAACTTTTATATTCTCACCCGCGTACTATAAAGGTGTGTTCTTTTCCTCGTACCCTCGTCATTGACGTCATTAGATGCCTCACTAAAGTACCTATGGTTTTTATGCAGCCTTTGCTGATATTATAGACCGATATCATAGTAGTGGCGACGGTTACTCTATTCCTACTACGAGTTTGCAGAGAGAGAGAGAGAGAGAGAGAGAGAGAGAGAGAGAGAGAGAGAGAGAGAGAGAGAGAGAGAGAGAGAGAGAGAGAGAGAGAGAGAGAGAGAGAATCAACAAAGGATTCCGTAGCCTACCTGTCAGGATGAGACTCGGATCCCCAGCACCGCCTGCCACTGTTATCCTCAACAACACTCACGTCTGGAAGGTAAGAAAAATAAAATAAACAGAAAAATAAAACATTATCATTCAGAAATACAAACCATTGCGTCTCATACCACACACATATGCAATTCATTTGTAGCACAGACAGGAAACACCAAGTGATATCCCACAGCTAAGCCAAGCAGTACCTTCGTGGCGGCAGCAGCAGCAGGGAATGACAAATTTTGTGTGGTGATACCTGTTACTTGTTCCTATAGGTTATCATTTGGTTGTCAGCACAGCAACACCAATAAGACAACACTGCTGCTGCTGACGCCCGCCGGTAGGCAACTAACGGTCTGCAGGGTAAGTGACTGTTATTTGATTCCACCTTCCCCAGGGCAGATATCGATCCCTCCGTTCATTATGCAAGCAATGTCACGTCTTCAAATCTTTACCTCGCCCTGTTACTCCACGCTACTAGCCACACGCTCATACCTTCTTATTTTTCACTATCTACATACAATGATACACAAATAAGACACCAGACAAACATATTAAGATATTCTGAATAGTACACTGAACTTTGTAGAATGCTTATTATTCTAGTGCTAAAATTAAAGTAACATATACTTTACACCATAAAACACTAAATTCAACGACAACAACAATGAAATCAAAGAGGCTTTTTTTATATGCAAGCATCTACCGGATCCAGACAGGATTATGGCGCACATCGCCTCGGCTTCTATGTATTCTATGTACGTGATCTGAATCGAGAATCACGATGGATTAGCCAGTCTTCGCCCGGAGATGACCGAAGCTTGACCAGTACAGTGACTGTCATATCAGCAGTGGCGTGAGTAATTAATGACATGTCATAAGGCTGATACCAGAAAGAATAGTTTTAATTCTGAAATACAATGAAATGGTAAGTGATCATTACACTAAAGTAATAACACAAACGCGCGCGCGTATACACACACACACACAAACACACACACACACACACACACACACACACACACACACACACACACACACACACATATACACATTCAGTTATTTTCTTTTCTTATGTAAGATGGGGAAAACTGAACAAGGGCAACAACAAAAAGTAAACAAAAAGGTACACTTAATTACCTGTCCCCGAAAGTTAAGGAAGAGAGAGAACGAGAGAGAGAGAGAGAGAGAGAGAGAGAGAGAGAGAGAGAGAGAGAGAGAGAGAGAGAGAGAGAGAGAGAGAGAGAGACGGAAGAGAATAAACTGTTACTTAATTCTTTCCATTCAAAGTACAACATAGCAGAATAACACGCTTCCAACAGCCCCTCATCACCTAATTACTCACTAAATACCTACAAAACTTTCCAAATACACGGACCTAACAATGAAAAGCCCAGCCCACATCCTCTTCTTCTCCCCTTCCTCCTAATTAGTTCAACCCTTACCTCCACTCCTCCTCTTCCTCCACCTCCTTCTCCTCTTCCTCCTCCTCCTCCTCACCGGACATCACGCTCGTTATTTTTACTCTGAACCGGCGGCATGTTGCTTCTTACTCTTACATGACACACCATTATACGTCCCTTCCCTCACTACACAACCCGGCAGTTCCTCTCTTGTGGTTCCTCGTTCTCATCTTAGTCATTCTCCTCCTTCCGTCTCCTTATCAATATTTTTTCGTATTTGTGACCTAAGCCGTTCTCGAGTCCACGACGATGCAGTAGTGTGGAGTAAACAACCTTGCAGCGCCGTCGCTCATCGAAGATTGCCTATAGGATATTCGGTAATACCTTCCAAAGTTTTGTTTTAAGATTAGGTTATCGCGAGAAGCTGCAAGAAGGAAGGCGGTGCTAAAGGAGGAGAAGGAGGAAGAAGAGGAGGAAGAGAAATAAAAAGGAGGAGGAAGAGGAGGAAGAGAAAGAAGAGGAGGATTAGGTTTTGTCGTTAAGTGAAGTGAAGAATGGAGTGGAGGGAATCAAAGTATCAAGGTCCGGTTTGTGGGACGCGAGTAGACTCCTGCAGCAAACACTACTTACTACTAAATGATAGAAAAAGGGTCACGCGCTCGAGTAATTTCATGAGGTCTTAAAACATGTGGTGAGGGAAGGCAGGGTACACACACACACACACACACACACACACACACACACACACACACACACACACACACGATAGAAGTGGACCAGGGCTAAAAGAAGGCAGGAAAGAATGGAGGAAGTCTGCAACATAGTCACGATTTAATTCTTTTCTTTGTAAATATTTTCTTATGATACAAAGTGGCGCTATAATTACCAGTATTATGTTTTGTGGGTCTGGAATACAACGACAACGACGACAACGACGACAACGATGATGATGATGATGATGATGATAATGATGATGATGATAATGAAGGTAATAATAAGAAAAATAAATAAAATCATCATTATTACTAACATAATCGGCACTAATTAATATAATAAAATGGATCATATTACTTGAGATAACGAAATTATATAGCACCCCCCCCCGCTCTCTCTCTCTCTCTCTCTCTCTCTCTCTCTCTCTCTCTCTCTCTCTCTCTCTCTCTCTCTCTCTCTCTCTCTCTCTCTCTCTCTCAACAGTAACAAGACATTTGTGGCACTATAACACAAGCCAAACAACTCACGATAATTTCCACCTTCTCCGCTCCACTCCATCGTTCATTATAACTCAGTCCCCGCTACGAAAAACGAGCGACATCCTGCGGGGGAGGAGGGAAAATCTATGGAGATATTATGAAGATGGCATATGCTGTGCCAATAACGGAAGTCTGTGACGCTTAAGGGACAGATATGATGGGAAATGACTATGGTTAGACAGACAGATGGCCGAGATGGATAGGCAAACTTTTAGATGGCGGTAGTTAAATAGATAAACAGGTAGATAGATAGATAGATAGATAGATAGATAGATAGATAGATAGATAAAAAGAAAGAAAGGTAGACAGACAGAAAATAAGATAAACAGATACATAGACAAGCAGATAGACAGACAAACAGACGGTCAGACACATATATACATAGAAAATACATAGATACAAAAAATACGTGAAAATAGTATGAGTTACCTGACAAGGAGGATATATGGACGTACAAATATATATAGCAGAAAAAAAAATCAAAGATAGATTAGGCCTAACTTGAACGAAAAAGACTGCAATAGACAACAAAGGATCTCATATGAAAAAAAATGGAAAAAAGTATAAAAAGAAATAATCTATATATGGGACCTGAGGAGCAGAAAGGGGAAAAAAAGGGGGAGGGAAAGAAATATGAGGAGGATAATGATGAGGTAGAGGAGGAGGAGGAGGAGGAGGAGGAGGAGGAGGAGGAGGAGGAAAAGGAGGAGGAGGAATTGAATACCAACTAAAACGATGGCTAGTAAAACGAAGAAACAATAGGCATATGAACAAAGCCTCGGGAAAAAAAGGAGACTCGAAAATGTAAGAACAAGAAGAAAACAAAAGAAAAAAAAAAGAAGAAGTACGAGGAACCTGAGAACGCGTAGACAGAGAAAAGTGAAAACCCAGACGCTAGAAACCGGGAAGAAAACTAAAAGCAACAATGACAACAAGAAAGATACTCCGAAAAAAAATAAAGATCGAAAATAAAAAAATAAGAAACGAAAGGAGAAAAAAAAAAAAAGCTTAAGGAGACGAAAGAAGAGGAAGACGAGGACGTGGACGAAAAGCAAGAGGAAAGGCCTGGACATAAGGTTGGCCCAGCACCTGTCACACGCGGATGTGGACCATAACTCTACGGGACATCATATTTTTTCCCTCATCCTGGACAAAAAAAACGTGATTCATGTGTATAATAAAATTGTAATATATATGTGAGCTGCGGCCATTGTGCCCTCGATATTGGTTTAGCAAGGCAAGGTGTAGCATGGGCGCGTCTTGTGATATGGGAACTCGCATAAGGGAAGGAAGGGGAGAAAAGGAGGTTAGTGGGATCGTAGGAGGGTGGAGCGCAGATGGAGGATATGGAGGGGCGGTTATATGGTGTAGAAGGTATGGGAAGAGTGAGCCAGTGAGAGGAGAAGAGACAGGAAGAGGGAATTGTGGGCTAGATAAGAAAAATAGTGTGGCAATATAGTGGTAGGCGTGTGTGAGGGGGGAAGAGGAGGACACAAATGGTTCCTTCGTCTCACTCCTTCCTACATAATTGGATTTTTTCCCTACCTCCTTTCACCTTTAACTCCTCCTGTTCCGCCTCTTACTACTTCTCCTCCTATTCCTCTTTAATATTATGTAAGCAATGATGAACAAACTCGTGTGTTGTTGACCAGTGAGACATTTCATTACATCCATGTACAGCATCTGTTGGAAGGGAGTGCTATCAGTCGCTAATTTCAGTAATAAGTGTGTTGGTTCCATGTCAGGGTTTTCTCTTATCTGTAACTACGAGATACAAAGTCGCATGCACCGTGCTGACCAGGTATTCCCGCCAGCCGTGCACCACAGGGCCAAGGTGTGCCAGCTGTCTCTCTCTCTCTCATTAAGTAACGAACAATACAGCAAACCACCGTACAGTACCACCGCTGTGCCAGGACTTCTCTCTCTCCCGTGTGAGGCGCAGCAACAAACTGTTTCCGCCAGATCAACGCGCAGCCGGGTGTGTTGACACAAAGTGTTCAGACACACAAATAATTAATGAAATTGTGTTTGAACTTTGCTCGCACATTCACGATTCGACTGCTATCGGAAGTTCATGGTAATGCCAGCCTGTTTATAAATTGTCGCTACTGTGCAGCACGCGGGATGAAATTGCTGTACGGATAAAGCTCAATATTAATTAATATGAACACATATTTGCGCAATGTTGTTTCATTTTGGTCGTCATTCAGGTGAACCACATGGTGGCTGCGTGGTGCGGGTGAGCAGAGTTTTTGTTGCTCACCGCATTCCCATACTACCATAAGATATCAACGCAAAAGATCAGCAGTAACATTCATTCTCTCTTTGTTTTATATAAAAAGCCAATGAAAATATAACCATCAACAGTGGACGCTGAGTTTCCTAATGCCAGCAGCGGTGGTTGCAGGCCACTTGATCTGCTTCCCGAGGTAGGCAAGACCTTCCTTCCTAGACAGTCAACGTTGCGAGCCACATAACCTTAATCCGGGATGAAGCGAACAAGGCAACACAAACCCTCTGCAAGTCCAAGTGGTTGCAGGACTCAACAGTATCAATGCAGCGCAGCGTGACATCCTTCCACGAGTTGTGATCCAATGGTGACTGCAGCAGTACAGACATGCGTCCTTTAGTTGGTAAAAGGAGACGTAAGCTTAAGTTTCAGACTATCGCTATTGCTAGTGACTGATTGTTTTTTGCGTGGCCACTACTGATTCCTGGTTCCCTCACCCCGACATGTAAACCAGTCCACATCCAAAACACACCAGTACAGAGGCGTAACTCGGTGTGCACTGTTACATCAGTTTAATCTGACAGCAGAGTCGTTTCATTTTTAATATGACGCAAACTTAAGCCGAGTGTCATCAAGGGACACGCTGGTCAGGCTCCCTGCGGCCCTGACCAGGTTACGTGGGAATAGCAGCGCCATATGCAGACACCCCGTGTACTTCACTGGTGTGTTTTCAAGATGTCAGAAGCAAAAAATTGCGATGATACTGTGTGTGTGTGTGTGTGTGTGTGTGTGTGTGTGTGTGTGTGTGTGTGTCTGTGTAATATATATATATATATATATATATATAATAATCTATATATATATAGAGATATATATATATATATATATAATATATATATATATATATAATATTTTTTTTTTTTTTTTTTTTTTTTTTTTTTTTTTTTTTAATAATCCAACTAAATCAATAAACTTGATAAAAGATCACAAACTCGAATCATCAGCTTTACCTGAAAAAAAATCATAATGATAACGTTAACTTTTAATAGCGGACAATAAAAGACTGGAGCGGCGGAACACGACCCATAACTGTCGTCTGTACTCTGATGCCCAACCGCCGCCACGCACCAACCTGGCTAATTTAATTTCTTAAAGTTTCTTAATTATACTAGGGCGCCAATTTAAGTTGATAATATCCCCTTATGTCACCTCGGACCCCATCTAATATCTTAATTAAAAAGTTGGTGAGAGGTGCGGGTGAGCTCCATCAGTGAGAGGAAGGAACACAGGAAAAGTAAGAAGCTTGCTCAGGATTTTGCTGAACGTCTGACCCCTTGAGTCCTATTACAGGCATCAGGGTGGCGGTGCGGGGATAAGGAGTTTAAGGACTCCCTCTCTTTTACCACCAACAGAAGCACGTACCCCGGCACACGTGGATCCTGAGGCAGAATAGGAGTTCGGGGGGGCGTGGGTGTGGCGGGGGTGCGGTGCGTCATTCCCAAGAGACAAGGAGCAGAGTGCCGCAGTTTTAGTTTTACAGAGAGTCGCATACCTCAGTCTCACCTTGGAACATTCATCGTCAGGGGGCGTCAGTATATGCTCGGCGTGCCTGCATCACATGATTTCGATGTGAATTACCCGCTCAATTCTATAGACTAATCGAACTGCTTCTGAATAACGTCGAGAATTTATGTACATTGGAATTTCTCTTATCTAACTGTTCTCTCAATTTCCACATTTCTCTGTTTGTACTAACTTGTTGTATTCCGTTGCTATTTGCGATTCATTGAGAAAGCCAGGAAGTTGCAATTAATATTATGTACTTTGAAAATATCAGCCTCGAGTTGAATGTTACCTCCGAGTGATGGATGCATCAACCCTTGTGTTGTCATGTACCTTGAAGCCTTAAAGCAGAAAACACACTACATGGCCTTGCTGCCTGGGCCAACAAAATCTGCACTTTCACACACACACACACACACACACACACACACACACACACACACACATTAAAGACTTCGGAACAGTAGAGAGATATATAGATAGATAGTGAGAGAGAGAGAGAGAGAGAGAGAGAGAGAGAGAGAGAGAGAGAGAGAGAGAGAGAGAGAGAGTGAGAGAGAGAGAGAGAGGGAGAATAAAACAAAACCTGGGTTCATCTTGTTACTTTCCCTTCCAAGTACAGTCTTTCCTCCACACTTTCTTGCTGACTCATGCCACACTCTGCTTCCCCGGCTAACAAGGATACCCTAAATTAGCCCCCTTCCCTTGGTCTTGTAGATGCTGGTGACGACTGGTCTGAGGCACCCCACTTTGTGACGCCTTCCACACAACTCCCTCCACTCACGTCTTGTTAGTAACTCGAGTATATTCCACTTTCTCCGTTTTGATATTTGCTTTATTTTAACAACGTGCACAGGAGGAACACAAAGGCACTGCAATACCTACTCCCCTTCGTGTGTGTGTGTGTGTGTGTGTGTGTGTGTGTGTGTGTGTGTGTGTGTGTGTTTTCATAGGCAGAGGCAATAGAAAATAAAAATCTTCTGCACTCCACAATCTTTTCAAACCGAGCAGCAGGATAAGCCGAAGATCATCAGCTTAATAGTAAAAGAAAAGTTTCGATACGGAGTGCAGACAAGTTTTCATACCTTATGCATTTTGTTTTCAGAATATAAATCTACAAACTTAATGTTCCAGTAAAGAAGAACTTCTGAAACGTGTACCTTCTCTGGCCATCCTAACACCACAGCCACGGACGAACAAACCAATCATTGCACCTGAACGAAGCAGCAACAAATAGTTCACTGCCCCACCTGTAACTGAAAAGCCACAATCGACAGGCTGAGAACATTACATGAAATAGCCCTTGTGTGTGTGTGTGTGTGTGTGTGTGTGTGTGTGTGTGTGTGTGTCTGTGTGTGTGTGTGTGTGTGTGTGTGTGTGTGTGTGTGTGTGGTAGTGAGTTATCTTGATATCATCTCCCTTTACTGTAGAGTTTCCCAGGTAACGTAAGGGAAGAATAGCATAATGAGGGTATCTTCTCTACGCCTATTACCGGCCTCCCTCTAATAGCAAGGGTGGGGGGAGAACGGTAACAAAAAATTACAACATAAAAAAATTGGAAATAAAAACGAAAACATTTATATACACGCAAAATGAAAAAATAAAACAAGCTTTCTCGATGCATTTCATCATCACAGTAATAAACTTTTCAAATAAAGATAGAAGCAATGTAAGAGAACACAACACACAACTGCACAGGCATTTCATACTTCACATGGATAAACCAAATACTGAATGGTTGTCAATAACTAGAGAGGTAACCCCAATAGGACAGCGGAGGGAAGAACAGGCAATAACCTGGTCAACAGGAACAAGCCAACGATAGCGTCAGTGATTGAGGCGAGGTCACTGTGCCGGGAACGAGCAGCGAGCGTCAGTAAGGCAGGGCTGGCATGTGGGTCAGTGGGTAAGGAGACAGTGTATAGATGAAGAGGCTGCTATACCACCACTCACAGCGCTAAGGATAGCGTGGGAGGCTTGAGAGAGAGAGAGAGAGAGAGAGAGAGAGAGAGAGAGAGAGAGAGAGAGAGAGAGAGAGAGAGAGAGAATGTACAATACTAGAAAAAGTACTTGTAAATATGTTATACATACATGACTATACCTAGGCACACATTCACTTCTGCAGCACAGAAGTATGTGCGGACATGCGCGCACCAAAACACACACACACACACACACACACACACACACACACACAGGCAATCGAAGACTATTAACCGCGACTTAACTCCCTCCTTTGTAGCAGAAATTCAGCTGCGCGGCGTCAACTCATCTTTAACGGTGAAACAAAGGAGACAGCCAGTCGCCCAATCTTCTCCTATGAACGAGGCACATCTCAATCAGGTAACTGAGCTGCACAATAGAAGAAAACAGATCTGGTCAGTGGCACAGGCAGGTGTCAGACGTGGGTGGCTTTCTGCATCCCTCACCCGGCATTGATAACTGGAGGACTTTGGTGTGCAGCCGAGGACAACAGGGAGAAAGGGAAAGGTGACAGAAAACAATTCCGATGGGGATAGGGATGAAAATGGAAAGAGAAATGGAAAGGTACTGAGGCAAGGAGGGAAGACGGTGGTTTGCAAAACAAGAGGACAACCCTCCTGAGATCTCGAGAGGTCACACTCACCTTCACCCAGCCACACTCACTGAGCCTGATCATCCTACAAACGGAGCCTCGTGGAGCGCCAAACAGACTCACGATCAACACGACGAGCCAATTAGCGCCGCCACCGCACGCCTCCATACTCCACTTTCGCGGCATCTAATACCGTCGTTACTTAGAGATATCACCGCGGCGCCGCCATTGGAGGATGTAGGGCTAGATTCGTTGTTGGGGAAACGCTGCGCCACAACTAAGGGTCTGCCTCCCTTCCGTGGTTGCCCGCTGCTCGGACACAGCCACAGTAGTGTCCCCACAACAAGACAATAGCAGTGAAATTACTTCATTTCAGTTCCTGGAGCTGGATAGAGGCGCTCCTAACCTAAACCCCCATCTCTCTCTGGTCCGCCATACCCTAGCTCTATCCTGCCCCTTGATTGAGGTCTCCGAGCCATGCAAGTAAGGACGCCAATTTCACAATTGAACTTCCTGCACAGGGACTGCCAGTACACGGCGGGCAGCAGCGGGAGGCGCGGCACAACACGACATGCTCCGCTTGTTCTCCTCTCCATGTCCACTGCAGCACGTTACTAACATTTTGTATATCCTTATTGAGTAATTAAACAAATAACTGAACAGAAAGTGTATGTGTGTGTGTGTGTGTGTGTGTGTGTGTGTGTGTGTGTGTGTGTGTGTGTGTGTACAAGCGTGTGTGTGTGTGTGTGTGTGTGTGTGTAAAAATACATAGGTACATATAGATGGATAGATATAAATAAATATATAGATAGATAGACATACATGCATGAGAGAGAGAATCAACCGACAGATAAACCAGTAAGGTGCAACTCCAGACAACTACACATACGTATATTTAACTTGTTTCTTCGTAGGATAAGCGTGTCTTGCTGGCAGTGGCCTCGGACCTCAACGACATGCTCTCTTCGCTGACTCGAAACTAAATTTAGCCGAGTATGGACCATCATTGTGTGGGTGAGAGACAGACAACATCACCCGGAACACCTGCAAGGGAGGCTTAGTCTTGCCACTCAACCAATGGTTACAGACATCACCGCCTTAAGATGTCACTAAAGTTAACCGAAAGTAGGACAATGAGGTGTTGGTTAGTGTCGTTCGTTTATGGGCGGCCACGCGGAGAGAAGAAACTCCACGGGCAAAACTCTTCAATAAGACCTTGGCAGCTCGTCCAGTAAGTCGCGGCGCACCACGGGCAGCTCACGTTGGGTGGGGATCAGACGTAAAACTGAAGCACCACCACTCTGCAAGTCGGTGTTGATGACTTAACCAATACACTATTGAGCCGAAGCGAGGCTGATGGGCAGCGGGCGGAGGCGACGAACCGGGTCTGGCTGCCCTCCTCCCCTTCCATAACAGCATCCAATATCGTCATGTAAAGTTGCCGTGTATACCTCAAGCAGACACACGCCCGGCACTGTTCACGCCTGTCACACCACCTCGCCCATCACTGTGGCCTGGATTTTCTCGCTGGGTATTTCTTAATTAATGACGACAACTATTTTCTCTTCTTGGGAGTGGGCGTGGGTGCCTTTATGTTTCCGCCCTTTCCTGAATCACGTACCTCCAAAATAAACAAAACGTAGATTCACACGATTTTTCTATTTCAGTATGAATATTCATATAATTCGTTTGCATTCTGGGGCTTTTGGTTATTAAATGCTTCCTTTCTAGTGATGGGGACGTTTCAAAATAGTTCCTTTGTGACGGAGGAGGGAGAGCCTCGTCCATCACCCCCGCACGAATTTTAATCATCGTTCTGCACTACAACAGCGAGTCTAATTTCCAATAGATCCGACGAACAATATCGCTAAAAGGAATCCAAATATTTCATTTTTCTATTCCCTGACGAATTTTAGTATGTAAACAAATTGGCCTGGATTTCCTGACTAGAGTGCGTGTCCCTGTCAAGCCGCACCTCGCTCTCCCCGACGCATTGTGCTGGCTCGCGACATTACACGCCAAAGTGATTTCAATTGCGACGAGTCATAAAAGAAGACCTAATGACATGCAGCGTAATTAAATAATTTGTTCTCCAACGCACCTTACTACAGCGGCGCTTATGAAACATGAAGCGGCGTGTGTCTCACGTATACGGCGCAGGAACAGCAGAGACAGCACCTTCACATCGGGATCTCAACAAGCTGGAAATACCGCGTCTCTATGGAACTATAATAACTACAATGCACTGCATGATAAGGAGGAAGAAGAGGAGGAGGGGGAGGAGGAAGCGGTGTGACGGTGGGAGGAGTTAGCTATATTAGGGAAGAAATCTCTGGTCATTTCAACAAAGAAGGAAAGAGATCACTTGCAGAGATATTGCCCAGAATGTTGCAGATATGGAGATATGAGCGGTGTTAATAGCTCAAGTTTCCAATGAATACATCAATCAATCAGTTATGGGGGGCATACGCCGGCGGGGAGCATCGCCTCACTTACTCTATGGTGCTACTACCGGCGGTCACGCCTCGCAAGTCTCCACCCAGGTTCCATTCCCTTACCAAGTAACTCCCAGAAAGAGGCATTGACTGCCACAGCCATGAGTTCTGTAGGCTCCCCCTTGGCCTCCTCCATACTGGGTTATCCCTTTCAGAGACAACCCGATAAGCAAGATCAGCTTACAGCCCACATAGCCACTATGCTGGTAATGGGTCTCGAATCAGTCTGACGGAGCAATCACTGATTTGACACAAAGTCATGCCAGCGGTACTCCATGATCCTGTGAGGGCATCTGGTACAAGAGACATCGATCCTCTTCTTCAGGTCGGTGTTCATTGTTTATGTCTCACAACCATAGAGTAAGACAGGGATCACCTACAACATGAAGACCCAAATCTTCGCCCGTCTGCGCAGGTACCGACAATGCCAAATACTCGTGTTGGGCAAGTCCATAACACCGTGGGTCAGACCATTACACCGTACGACTTTCTGGCTCAACCCTCCGTCGTTACATACTACACTACCAAGGTATGTGAAGTTTTCTGAGAACTTAATGTCCTCCTCACATACATGGATTGACTGTGCTGTTTCAACCAGTAAGCCTCCAGAGACCTGAACCTTGGTCTTGGGCCAGGAAACTTAATGTCTCAAAGGCTTCGCCTCTTCGTGCAGTGCCTCTAGAGCCTCTACCAGAACATTCAGTTACTCAAGAAAAATTACTTTATTTTAGGAAACAAAACAAAAAAATTGTAATCTCAGTATTGCCGACAGATGCTCCACAATGACTTTGGTTTACAACTCTGCCCAGGCCATGCATATGTTGAAAAGGGATGAAGCAAGCATCCATCCCTACCTCACTCCCGTATTAACAGGAAAGAAGCTGGACACGCCCCCTCCACACTTTACAGCACTCACGGTCTCGGACCACAGACCAATTAATAGACCAATAATCCTTGCAGGAATCCCACAGAGACACGGAACATCCCCAAATGCCTCTCGATGCACTGAATCAAACCCCTTCTTGAGATCTATAATGGCTGCAAGCATTCCTTGTTGAAACTCATGTCGGCGCTCCACCAGTACGCGAAGTGCTAGGATGTTGTCAATTGTTGATTTATCGGGCGCAACCCCTGACTGTTCAGGTCTCTAGTGTTTCAGCAGGAGACTTCTCATCCGCATCGACAGCAAATGGGCAAGCACCTTGCCTGGTACGCTGAGCAGTGTTATACCATGGTAGTTGTTGCAGTCCTGACGGTTCCCTTTCCCCTTCCACATAGGAACGACTAACCCCTTTTTTTCCCAGTCAGCAGGAATAGTACACGAATACCATATTGCAGTCAAGACAGCATGCAACCCACGGATCAGCCCGTGAATGTAGCTGTGGCACAAAATTTAGAGGACAAAACCTCCACCAGCAGACGGCCTTGCTGCACTACTGCCACGGTGGCTGACAACACCAGCAGGAACAGCAGCAGCAGCAACCAAGGGGAATAAAATCTTCCTCCAGAAGTAAAAGAAGCACAACACTGGGTTTGTGGGAAATAACTTCTTGAAAATTAAGAGTTTCTGGAAATTTACACCCACTTCCGTCTGTTTCTTTCCTTCTCCGTCGTGTGTTATTAGGACAGCTGAGACAAAGGAGTGCGAAGATGAGTGGAAAGGAGAGACGAAAGGAGAGATGAGATGAAACAAGAGGAGAAGAGAAATGAGGGCAGAGAAAGAGAGAAAGCAGTAAACAACAAAAGCAAAATCAGCAAGAAGTAGTGAGAGAAACAAAAGGAGAGAGAGGGTAAAGGGAACGACAATAATACTTGAGAATCGCAAGGGAAAAAAGAGAAAAGGAAAGAGAAGGAAAAAAGTTAGGAGGAAAAAGACAAGAGAAATGATGCGCAAGGGAAAAACACAACAGAAACGAGGATGAGAAGGACGATGAAAAAGAAAGAAGAGGAGGAAGAGAGCGTAAGAGACATCTAATTTGCTTGTGCTGGAAGTGCTGCATAAAAACACATGTTGTTAGTGTGGTCGGCAGGACATTCATAAGGTGACTCCGGGTATTGCTCCCTGTTTGTGTGTGTGTGTGTGTGTGTGTGTGTGTGTGTGTGTGTGTGTGTGTGTGTGTGTGTGTGTGTGTGCTAATACATATCTACTTATATTTTCTACATTTACAAGAAAACAACAAGAAAATAACGGTGTAATCATATTCACATTAAATTTCGTAAAACATATTGCTCAAATAATAAAGACAGTTCGTTTTTATGACCACCCAAATGTTCTTACTTGTATTACTAAACTACACTCCTCGAGATTCTCAGTTCATAAATAGTGCCAGTTCACACACTTTTTCATGAGGATAAGTCTTGTACATAAGACGGACAGGAAGAAAATGATTTTATACTTCAGTCTCTTGTCTTCTATTTGCTTGTGCTGATGACGTGGATGAACGTCAGACGCGGCCTCGTTCTTCCTTGTAATCGTGCAAGACATAGGTCAGCTAATCACTATCATCAAAAAGCAGCCATCGTGATGGTAAACTCTGGAACTCCCTGTTACCTCTGTATTTCCAGCTTCCCATGACTTGACTCTATTTAAGAGGGAGATTTCAAGACATTTGTCTCTGACTTTAGGCTAACTCTTTTATTCCCTCACGGAACTGGCAATAATAGTGTTTTTTTTTCTTTGTTTTTGTTGCCCCTGGCAACAATAAACAATAAAAAAAAACACTATTACTCTGACATTATCAAGGCCTCACCCATTCTGTCATTTGCCTCAACATGAAAACACCACTCGGACAAAGCACATTTCACACCTGTTGATGGTACCTGCTGCACACTGATATATGGCTCCGCCAGATTATCACCAGCACGCCGCCTCCACCTCACGCACCCCACAAGGTCTCAGCATGCTGCAATGAACTTTACACTATTACGTTTACTTAGTCAACAAAAAACTAGTTTAATTTTTCATTTTAAAATATCGGCAAAGGACAACAAAATTTTTCAAATTTCTTTGTCCACAAAGTACAAAACTTTATATCTATATGTATGTATGTATGTATCTATCTATCTCTATACATATATCTATATTTATCTATATTTATATATGTCTCTCTCTCTCTCTCTCTCTCTCTCTCTCTCTCTCTCTCTCTATATATATATATATATATATATATATATATATATATATATATATATATATATATATATATATATATATATATATATACACTCACACACACATACATATACATATATAGTAAACTCTGGAACTCCCCACCTGCTTTTACATTTCCAACTTCCTATGATTTGAATTTATTTAAGAGGAAGGTTTCATGACATTTGTCCCTGTCTTTCGGCTGACTCTTTAGAACTTTAAGGTAAATGGCAAATTAGTGGGCTTTTTATTTTCATTGTATTTCTTTCCTCCCTTCGCCATTTTCCCCCTTTTACATATGTATATGTTTGTATATAATTCACACACACACACACACACACACACACACACACACACACACACACACACACACACGAAACCATATTGACCTTGCAAACATCACGAGTCACCACATGCAATTATAACACAGTAGCGAGTCTTCCTATGCCATCACGATGCTGACGGCGGTCCGACGGCTACGGGACGAGACAGGCGGTGCCGTGGGTGTAAGCAATAAGACACGAGTGGCGGAGGAGAAGCCACGTCAGGTCGTCAGGAGAAGTGATATAAGAGGCTTCATTACCCGCCTGAAGGCCAGTAAATCACTCAGCCGCCCTTACCCTGACAATCAGCTCTCAAGACGAAGCTCACCCGACCTACTGCCGCCTCGCTAATGCTCTCCCCACCTCCTTAGGGACAGAGACGAGGCGAGAAAGCGAGGAAATTTGTGGCGGTCTCGTCAACAATAATGGCAGTACTACTAATAATGGCGGGAAAGAGGAGGGTGCAGGCCCGGGAGGGTGGAGGGAGAGTGTGGCGGAGGACGAGAGAAAGAGGAGAGAAGCACCGCAGTACCGCTTGGGAATGGACGCCATAAAAGGGAGAAAAATAAAAACGTGAGGGGGGCGGGGGTTAAAAAGGAGAATGGCCCAGCTAGAGGGGATACGCTGTGATGGCTCCGTACTAAACATACAGTAACTCATGCTATATATGGCATATAAGTCAGGAAGGCAAGCGGTAACGATATTACACACATACACACACACACAAATACACACACACACACACACACACACACACACATGACGTATATACCTGAAAATATCTCAATGTAACTTAAAAAGTCACCTCACAATGCTCGATATGAAGAGAGCAGATATAGCATTATAACAGTATCACACGCACACACACACACACACACACACACACACACACACACACACACACACGACATATATACCAGAAAATACCTTAACATACCTGGAAAAATCACTTCAAAATGCTAGATATGAAGAGAGCAAATATAACAGTAAAACAGTATAACAGCACCACACACACACACACACACACACACACACACACACACACACACAAACACAGTAAACATACAGTGACTCATGCTATATATGGCATATAACTCGGGAAGGCAAGGGGGCAGGGAGGCGCCTGCCCTATGACGTCACAGCTGATGACGTCACAGCTGATGACGTCACAGCTGATGATGTCACGGCTGATGACGTCACAGCTTTATATTTACGTAGCGTAAACCATTTTAAAAATGACCCCTCGATAAAATGCCTTTACATCAACCTATTGTATCTGATCCGGCGTGATAAATAGGATAACTAATTCCCAAAGTATAAACACACTCCTAAGAACAGTAACTGTAAAGAAATTCCAGGGGAAAAAAACCATTTTATCAAAATATGACCCTTTTTAAAACTCGTTAAACATCCATTAACTACCACCTCAGAGGAACCAAAATCCATTTCAAAATAATCGATTATTTAATTTTAATTATTTTAAACACTTTAGAGTGAGTTAGAGGCAGAAATAAATTGTTCACAGGCTGATAATTAAGTTTTTAATGTAACTTTGGCACCGCTAAATAACACTTTTCCTCTCCACTCATTTCACTGAACTTTAGGCATAAAACATCATTGTATATGGACTACCTCTTGCAATTAATAACAACTTGATGCAGCCTCAAATAAAAAAGTGCATTTGGCGTTCCATGAAATTTAGCGCAAAAATTCCCCGTTATTTACCACCCTGATAACGCCAACCACAGCGATATCCACTCCTTACACGCACACAAATCACTTGAAACACGCTGCAGTATTCGTAGAAAGCGTTAAATTTGACTATTGATCCCAAATAAACATTCCAGAAACGAAGACAATATCCTGATATATGAGCCGGCTGGCGGAGGCCCTGTGGTGGGGTACGGCCCCCCCTTCTATCTCACTCCCACCTTCATTAAACTTAAACTTGACCACGAAAGCTATGTCTGAATGGCTAATATGAAAGCTTATTACCATGGCAGCATACTGTGGGAAGATGAGCCTGTAATGATTGAGAGATATGGCTTAAAATGACCGATAAAATAAGAATCCAAGATGGCGCCACGGGTGGGGGTGGTGACTCACCTTACATAAACCTTGACACACGGCAAGGGTAGTGGGTGTAATAGTACAATCCACTATCTGGTACTCCATCTTGCAGCTTAAGTGTAGGAATTAGATGACTTGGACACTGAATAAACTAGCACAATCTTCTTATTCTGCCATCAAAACCACTCAAAAACACTGTTGAACTCCCGCTGGTCACTTGAACTTTCTCTTTCAGGTAAAGATCGTCTTAATACGCCACTACAGTGTCAAAAACATCGTGAAATACCGTTATTTACTTTAAATAGACTGTTTTTCAGGTAGAAATCGTCCGTATCCGTTCAACCAGAGGCTTTTCAATAGATTAAACGCAGTACAGTTCCCCGTACCTTACCCCAGAACACACTGACTCACCTCCGTCCCGGACACCCCACACCCCACCCTCATGGCTGGCCTGGAACTAGCATATTATTTTAACAGCTGCCAAAAAGTGATTGATTTTTCCATGTTTCTCTTGACACAGCTAAGAAATCGAGTAGGTTATATGCAAAGAACATAGATAGACAATAGAGGAATATACATAACCCCTTAAACGCCACAAATAAACTTGATTGGCGAAAGAAAACACTCGTGAAATAAGTGGAAGGAACAAAGCTGACGGTAAGTCATGTTTACCGGCACTCGGAGTAAAAAGTAGTCGTATTTTTCCATGGTTCTCTTGACAAAGCTAAGAAATCGAGTACGTAATATGCAAAGAACATAGATAGTCAATAGATAAATCAATATATAACCCCATAAACGTCAAAGTAAAGCGAATTAATGAAAAACAACAACGCGACAATGAATTAAGAAACAAGGCCGACCGGTAGTCCTACCAGCACTTGGAGCAAAAAGCAGGGTATTTTTCCATGGTTCTCTTGACACAGCTAAGAAATCGAGTAGGTAATATGCAAAAAACATAGATAGACGAAAAAAATCACTTCACTATGCTAGATATGGAGAGCGCCAATATAACAGTATTACAGCATCACACACACACACGAAAAGAAATACTATAAAGATAAACAAAATGTTTTCACTTCGGGTGGTGGAGTGTGTGACGCAGCAAGGCACCATTTGTAAAGTCGCGTCTACACGATCAAGCTGTGCCCACGAGCACAAGCAGATAATTTGCCCGTTAACTGACTTACAGCTTGTGCCCACTAAAATACAATAGTAGTGTGAAATCACCAGAAACTACCCGCTCCCCCCAAAAAAACACTTCTTTTGGCTATTGTCTAGGTTTGACAGGGCCAGATCGATATGGTGTGGTCAACACTTCATTGGTGCCCGCGGACTTAGCTCGGTTATGGGCAGTAATCGTCGAGCTGTGTTCGATTATGTGGACGAGCTAAGAATTTCGTGATAATGAAGATGACGGTTTTCTTATGGGACTGACATGGGTGTGCTGTGGCTGGTATTAGTGGGCAGAGTGGCGAAGGCTGTCTGGATGCCTCAGTACTGGGTGAAGGTGAAGTTACCGTGGCGGCGGCGTGACCGTGGCGTTTATGAGCATACAGCGACGCCATTATGAGGCCCGTGTTGCTCATCTCTTAGGGAAAAGATCAAGATTCATCGTGATTCGTGGCGACAGGAATGGACTCGTAAATCTTTCAAAACTCCAAAATATGAGCATCTTCGGCGCCTTAATCTCGTGTCGCTTGCATGGAGAGGATGGCGGCGGAAGTCTGGACGAGGCCGCTGGTGACGAAGAGGTGTAATTAGTGAAGTGTTCCCCATGGGAGTGTGTTTTAGGACATGGGAACAGCCAACACCTCTTCCGCAGCCCCTTCACGCCCGCTGCCATGTCGTCGTCTGCTGCGACGATAATGTCTCGTCCCCTACATCCCTTGTTAGTCCTCCTCTTCCTCTTCCTATTCCTCTTCCTCTTCTTCTTCCTCCTCCTCTTCCTTCTCCTCTTTCTCCTTCTCCTCCCCATCTTTCTATTTCCTGTTGTTCTTTTTTCCTGTTCTTATCATCTCTACCGTTTTTAATTCCTTCTTCTATGATTTTTTTTTTTTTCCATCCTTCTTCCTTAAGTGTATTTTGACACACGCTCACGTCTTTTTCAAACATTTTACTCATATGCTTTCATCTTATTTAACGCATATTCACTTACCTTCATTTCACTCAAGTTCTTTTCTTTACCAGACACCAATATGCTTTTTTTCATTTTCTTTTTTTTTCCTTACTTTTTAACCCAACAAAGACACAGACAGCTAGGCGAGACAGGAAGCAAGGAAGCACACTGCATTCCCGACCTCTAACTAAAACGTATAAATCGACAGCACCCGCTCTTCCTGTCTATCTAGCACGCCAATAAAAAGTGCGTTAATGCTTACTGATTACTACTGTTACTTTCTTCGCTGCAGGGAGGGGATCTAATGAGGATGAATTAAGCATTCTTCCTCTGGGGTGATGGCGTGAGTTGATAATCTTTAATTTCTTGCTTGGCTCACATCAACAAGGGTCCCCCTCAGTGTGGTATTGATTGCATGCGTGTTCAAGTATAGGTGCCGTGTGTGTGTGTGTGTGTGTGTGTGTGTGTGTGTGTATGTGTTGGTAAGTGCATGTATGAGGGCAGGAAATGGGGGATGGATTTGTGGTGATGGTGGTAGTGGTGGTGGTGGTGGTGGTGGTGGTGGTGGTGGTGGCGGCGGCGGCGGTTTTGGTGGTGGTGGTGGTGGTGGTGGTATTGGTGGTATGAGTGTGTGTGTGTGTGTGTGTGTGTGTG
>CM035184.1:3680033-3693110 GCA_020233015.1 Callinectes sapidus
CGGTGATTTTGCAAAATCCCCGGTCATTTTGCAAATATACCAAAATCGTGGTATGTTTGCAAAATCACCTTAATCGTGTGGTTACTTTGCAAAAAAAAAACACAAAAAGGTTATTTTGCAAAAATGTCAGGTTACTTTGCAAAAAAACATGATAACCGGGTGTTTTGCAAAATCCCCCATAATTTAGGATGTCACTTTGCAAAATAACAAAATATATAACCACAGCAACTGGCAGTAAGTTCTCAGTCGGGCATTAGTGAAGTATGGAGTTTAGTGTGTGTGTGTGTGTGTGTGTGTGTGTGTGTGTGTGTGTGTGTGTGTGTGTGTGTGTGTGTTGTTACTGGTGAGGCAGTTCTCTGTTTATTTCAATAAATAAATATTGTTTTATATCAAGTATTCAAGTACTTTACCAAAATAGTTGACATTACTATAGAAGAATAAACAAATTTTAATACAAAGATAAAGAAGCAATTTAGAATTATTAAAGTTTACTTGTTTTTACATGAAGAACCACATTTGAATCGGCTGTTGCAGACATTCTGATTTTTAAAACACTTACATCTGTTGTTATTACAAGACATAGAGCAGGTACACTTTATAAATCCTTGTCCATGGCCCACAGAGTCTGCATTTGCTACTTCACGTAAGCTTATCTCTTTTTCCTGGGGCACATCATCAATTGACAGGAACTGCTGCTCACAAGGAGTGAACTGATTTCTCGAGTAAAGTTGTTTCACAATCCCGTGCCTCGTTCCAAGTTTGCATGTCCCACTGTCATCCACTTGAAGTACAACAGCCTTCGCATTAGGGAATTCTGCGCGCCCACGATCAACAAGAGGGATCGGAACCATTACACTGTCACCGACCTCCGCTTTCTTGAAACGCATAGTTGACACCAGCTGCATTTCCTCTGCTTGACTGTGTTGCTTTCTTCTAGCCCCTTCTCGTTCAGCTTGAATCCCCAGCTTTCGTTCACAGAGATGGCAGATATCATCATCCATAGAGCAAGGACCTCCACAGTCCTTGCACATGGAAGTTGTACTTGTAGTACTTGTACCTCTAGTACAAAGTACTTGAATACTTGATATAAAACAATATTTATTTATTGAAATAAACAGAGAACTGCCTCACCAGTTGCAACATACACACACACACACACACACACACACACTAAACTACATACTTCACTAATGCCCGACTGAGAACTTACTGCCAGTTGCTGTGGTTATATATATTATTTTGTTATTTTGCAAAGTGACATCCTAAATTATGGGGGATTTTGCAAAACACCCGGTTATCATGTTTTTTTGCAAAGTAACCTGACATTTTTGCAAAATAACCTTTTTGTGTGTTTTTTGCAAAGTAACCACACGATTAAGGTGATTTTGCAAACATACCACGATTTTGGTATATTTGCAAAATGACCGGGAATTTTGCAAAATCACCGATTTCACAAAATAACCGCAACATATATATATATATATATATATATATATATATATATATATATATATATATATATATATATATATATATGTATGTATGTATGTGTGTACGTATGTATGTATATCATGTAAGAGAGGGAAGCTGGTGAAGGGCAAAAGAATAATGAAAATAAAAACCTACCAATTGCCAGTCCCTTGCCAGATCAATAGAATTAGCCAAAAGTCAGGGACAAATGTCTTGGCCCCTCCCTCTTAAATAGTCAAGTAATAGAAAATTAGGAATACAGTGGAACTGCTCGCTGTTTGGGGGCCTTGGGATCCCCGAGCGCATGGGATCGAATCCTGGCTACGGTCTGAGTGGAGACTGGGCATCCACTCGGGGTAACAGTTCGCAACTGGGTGGGCTTTCAGATAGGAGGTCTCCATTAGGTGGTCTCCTTTAGCCCATAAATTCCTAGAAAAGCATAAATTGTTTAAATAAAAAAGATGATTGGGATTACTGATTAACTCTTGCATTAGAGAGTTGGACAGAATAGGGGTGAGAGGAATAAGAAAGTTTTGTGCAACAAGGCCGTAGGTGGAGGGGAGGCATGCAGTTAACAAGATCAATAGAGCAGTTAGCATGAAAATAGCAAGAAATGCAACATTGCGGCGAAGAGAGAGGGAGGCTGAAAGCAGTCAGTCAAAGGAGAGGAGCTGATGAGAGAAAAAGCTTTTGATTCCATCCTATCTAATAAAACTGTATGAGTGGAACCTCCCATACATGCGAAGAGTACTCCATACATGGCTGGGTAAGGCCCTCCTACAAAGTTACCAGTTGGGAGGATGAGAAAAACTAGCAGAGGCGCTTCAGAATGCCTAACATAGAAGCTGTTCTAGCAAGAGATGAGATATGACGTTTCCAGTTTAGATTATGAGGAGGAGGGACCGCGGATATTCATTGTAGAAGAAGGGGAAGGCTGAGTATCATTGAATAAGAAGGGTTAGATGTCTGGAAGGTTGTGTCGAGTTGATCAATAGAGAAATTGAAATTTTTAGACATTGAAAACTACCAAGTTTTCTCTGCTCCAATTAGAAATCAGGCGTTATGTAGTGTCCTTTCGTGAACTCTTAATTTCCTGAAGGGTTGGTCGTCTTTGGAAAGATGTGGAATGGTATACGATGGTACAATAAGCTTAGGAATAGATAGGGCAAGAAGTTTGGTTTAGGAGATCAGTGATGAAAAGTAGAAAGAGAGTGGGTGACAGGACAGAACCCTGAGGAAGACCATTATTAATAAATTTAGGAAAAGAACAGTGGCATTCTACCAGAGAGGAAACGAGATAAAGTCACAGAGAGAGAAGAAAACCGGTATGAGAACAGTTTTTAAATCAAAGCTTTGTGCCCGACTGTATTAAAAGCTTTTGATATGTCTAAGGCAACAGCAAAATCCGGGGCTAATGTGGGTGATTCATGATCATAGCACCCAGAGTCAGTAAGGAACGCCAGAAGATCACCAGTGAAGCGCGATTTTAACGGCAGTAATATTTGCGATCAGAAATGAGATTGTGAAGTGACAAATGTTTAAGAATTTTCCTATTGAGAATAGATTCAACAAACTTTGGACAAGCAGGAGATTAAAACTATAAAACAGTGGTTTGTGGAATTAGAACGGCCACCCTCTTTATAGATAGGCTGAATCTAGGCAAACTTCCAGCAAGAAATAAAGGGAGAAGTCGATAGACAGATTTGAAAAAGGTTGGCCAGGCTAGTTGCAAGCACGGAAGCACACTTTTTGAAAACAATAGAAGAGATACCATCAGGTCCATAAGCCTTTAGAGAATTAAGGCCAGCTAGGGCATGAACAACATCTCAGCGGAGAATTTTAACCAAAGGCATGAAATAGTCACAAGGAAGGAGGAAGAATATAAGGCGCACGAGATTCAAGTGATAGAAGGCTTAACTACCTTTTGTGGGCAACCTCTCCGTCATGTATAGGACGAGAACGGGCTGGGTTAAGCCAAGGTTTGGAAGATTTAGGTTGAGAGAAAGAGTGAGAAATGTACGCCTCCATGCCAGACACTATCTTCTTTTATTCGCTCAGCACACAGAGATGGATCTATATCTATCAGAGATGGATCTGTGACCCGGAAACAGTAATCATTCCAGGGGAAATCAGCATAATACCTTCTCAGGTCCCCCAACTGATGGAAGCAAAACTCAAGAGGCGTCTCCGCTTTAGGAGATCGAGAAGAGGGATTGAAGAAATAGGACAAGATACAGATGTGAGATTGTGATCGGAGGAGCTCAACGAAGAAGATATGGTAATAGCATAAGCAGAAGGATTAGTGATAAGGAAAATATAGAGAAGGTTGGGTGAAGAAAAAAATGTATTTGCGAGATTCGAGCTATTTTCTGGGTAGTCATCACCCCAAATACAAT
Source organism: Callinectes sapidus (assembly GCA_020233015.1). NCBI lineage: Eukaryota > Metazoa > Arthropoda > Malacostraca > Decapoda > Portunidae > Callinectes > Callinectes sapidus. The sequence continues at coordinate 3,683,900 of CM035184.1, forward strand.
CCATCAGATTTTGCATATTCTAATAAAAATTGGCTATCTGTCAAAAAGGTTTCGCATTTGTAGACCATTACTGTAAGACATTGTACATGAATCTCAATTTAACTCTATCTTGAACAGACACCTTCAGGCGCCATCCTGAAAATCTCTCTAGCAAAATAATAAATAAGGAAGCATTAAACTTTTCCTGGAGGCCATTTACAGAATCAATTATTCTCCCAACATGTTTATTACTTCACAATCCTCTTGATGCCAAATTAATATATGTAAAGAAAGCCCTTCGATAAATTTATATTACTTAACTTGTGACCTTCAGAGAACAATTATGACTTTGGCTTAAAAACTATTGGTGAGGGGGAAAGAATACTCACAATAAAACACACACACACACACACACACACACACACACACACACACACACACACACAAATAACAGCATGCTCAGTTCTTCTACCATAAAGATGTAGCAACCGTTCTAGTTTTCTTTTCTACGCATGTTCTCTAGTAATTTCATTTGATATATAAATTAATAATGGACCTTCTTCTAATGTTTTTACACACACACACACACACACACACACACACACACACACACACACACACACACACACACACACACACACACACACACACACACACACACACACACTCACGCACGCATACACACACACACACACACACACACACACACACACACACACACACACACACACACCTATAAGCAATGTGTAGCGACTCGGTGACGTAAATACCAGTAATCCACAAGACATCATTAACAAGTGATATTTTGAATGTATGTGTAAGCCAAACCACACAAACATCCGCAGCTTCTTAGGGATTCCTTCTTGTGGACGACGTGGACCAAAAAAAAAAAAAAAATGAAGCTACTTTTCGTTACAAAATTAAATCTTATGACCAGATGGAATTTCCCAGGTAACGTCAGAGAGGAAAGCTACGATGATTTTTTCCTCTCACCTAACACTCGGGTGGCGCAGCGAGGCCGGCGGTGAGGGTCTTGTGGCCAGGACTCTCTCTCTCTTATACCGAGCCACCCACCGAGACTCACAAGTGGATTATTTCTTTTTTTTTACTACATTTTTCAACTTGGTGTACAGTTCCCCAGCAACTTGATGAACTCCCCGAAGAGCAAAACATCTCGACTCGTCTTATTTATTTCACTTTTTTTTTTCTCTCACCTTATTCTAATCACTTTTCTCATTCTTACTGTTATTATAATTATCCTTGTGCTGGCTCATAATATGAAACACTACAATTGCGTTTTAATTAGTGATGTTTACTTTCAGTGTGTGTGTGTGTGTGTGTGTGTGTGTGTGTGTGTGAGAGAGAGAGAGAGAGAGAGAGAGAGAGAGAGAGAGAGAGAGAGAGAGAGAGAGAGAGAGAGAGAGAGAGAGAGAGAGAGAGAGAGAGATAGAGAGAGAGATAGAGAGAGAGAGAGAGAGAGAGAGAGAGAGAGAGAGAGAGAGAGAGAGAGAGAGAGAGAGAGATGATCAAGACACACACACACACACACACACAGAGCAACAGGTCCCTTTAAGATCTAATAAAACCTGAATGTTTTTTTCCCGCAGTGTGGATCACTGGTGTAATTGGCGCTGCGATGTTCCTTTTAGCGGTGAGCTTCTGGTGGTCGCATAAGAGGAAGGTGAGGGTCAAAATGGAGGTGTTTTCAAAAGGAGTGAGGGATAAGAAGCGACAGGCTGTAAGGCTTCAACGGCAACACATTTCTTTCCATGTAAAATGTTTTCGACAATAAAGTAAAAAGGAAATGGTATAAAACACTAACACAAATATGAAAATTAAACATTCTATCTGATATTCACAAATTTAAATTCCTCACGAGTAATTTTAGATAAGGAAGTGATGACTTGGTTTGGTTTCGGTATATATTGCTAATAAGAGCACTGGTGTTATAAATAAAACAAAGCGGAGGTCAAATTCTTAAATAAACCAGCCTGTGCTACTGATTCTACTTTTATTGCCCAGTGCACTCTGATCTACCACGATGTACTAAAGCACCACAATTTTCCCTCATGCATCAAGTAGAAACGAACAAGACTAGCACAGGATCCTTCTGCCTTGGCGAGAATCACGACGCTTTACTGTTCACTGCGTCTCCTTATTTTCCGGGACTCAGCAGTGACCGATCATTCCTTTACGAAAATATCAGTAGCAAATGTTTGATTTCCTGCAGGAGTTTGGAAACAGTCAGGGTCCGTGCCAACTCATCTGTCGCTCTGAACTAATGGTTGGGCGTGTTCAGGGAGAAATTGACTGCGAACATCATTGTTTTCTCGCGTTTCCTCACCATTTCATCTTCATTCCTCTTTTTCGTCGTTTGTGCTTTCCCCTTTATATTTGTTCGGCGTGCGCCTTACCAAACATTATTACGAACAGAAGCAATGAACCGATAAATCTCTATCAGAAGCACGTCCAATAAATTCACAAACGACCCTACCACTATCAGTCTATCGGCCTCGAGACAGTTAATCGAACCGGCGCTCCACGGCTCCATAAGGCTGCCGCTGCTCACATTCCACAGTGTGGCTCACAAACATGAAGATCTGCGATAAACACTTAGAAGCAATTTTTCATTATCATTATTATTATTATTATTATTATTATTATTATTATTATTATTATTATTACTATTATTATTGTTATTGTTATTGTTATTGTTGTTGTTGTTGTTGTTGTTGTTGTTGTTGTTGTTGTTGTTATCATTATTATTATCATTATTATGGTCATTATTATCATTACTATGATATATCTGTGCAATATTACAATGCTGCTTTCCGACACTTTCTTTTTGTAAAATGTGGCGTCAACGTGCTATTGATTTAAGAAATAACAATACCAGGTAAAGTAGCCAGTATTACATTAGCCATTCGAAATGTTATCTCTGCCAGACTCAGTAAACCTCGCGCTCCACTCTCATCCTCGCCCCGCTTGTCACAGTGGTCAACATTACGCACAGCGATGCCCCTTCATTTTCATTGCCTCGCCGCCACCTTCGTCCTTTTCCATTCCAAAATATTTGTTTGGCTGTCGCCACCGCCAACGCCGCCGCAGCACCTAGGACTAACTCGCGGCCTAAACGCGCGCCTTTAAGTCTGGCGGCCTAATGATTGGGTCGAGGCGCGCCCCAGCCCAGCCCAGCCCAGCCACCCGGTACTTCAGTGGAGACAAACTCGTGGCTCATCACTGAGTCAAGGTCAGTCACCAAATTCAAGTAAAAGCACTCGACATAATTAAAGTCCTGGCTCTGTCACACTGGCTTCCAATTCAAATGACTTGACTCTATTTAAGAGGGAGGTTTCAAGATATTTGTTCCTGACTTTCTGCTAACTCTTTTATTCTTCCAGGGTACTGACAATGATTTATATTTTTGTTGTTGCTGTTTTCGTTGTTTTTTATGCCCTTGGCCAGCTTTCAACTTTTATATAAAGAAAAAGACATGTTTAAAATCAAACGAAAGTTGGTTAACTCCATAACAGGAGATAACAAGCTTTCATATCTGTAATCCTCCTCACTTCCAGATCCATAGCAATGGAAATTGTCTTTTTATTAATTCTTCTCTGTACTAACCGATATATTTCCCTTATGTGGAACATTGATCCCAATATACAAACTAATTTATTTTGGGGCTCCATATGTTTTCTTCGTTTTTCTTTGACGGAGACCTGAGCCTAATTAACTCTTTAATCTTTTCTGGCCTCTGATCTTAACAAAGCCAACACCTTATCTTTGAAGGATATATTGCTAAAAATTTAACTTCGCAAATACATACGTACATACATACATACATACATACATACATACATGTATGTGTGTGTGTAAATATATATATATATATATATATATATATATACTGTATATACATACATACATACATACATACATACATACATACATACTTACAAACATATACATACTATATGTATAGCAACAAATACTCAATATGCATGATTTCGTCTACTTTGAAAAAGCAGAAAGTGTAACGTGGCAATACACGTCGAATGTATAAAGGTTTACTTATTCATGTGTTATTCCTGTTATCATAAGGACGTATGAGAGGGCGCAAGGCTTGGCCAGAGCTCCTTTAATATCGTAGGTGGAGCACCATCCCGAATCTGCTTTCCTGGAAGGATCGCTGCTAAAATACGCAGAGGAGGTGATTATACAACTCTTGAACTGTCGTTAGGTTGATGCCTCACCCATCCAACATTTTTACAGACAATGTAGGTGAATTAATACATGGAATGTGAATCTGTGCGACGTTTCTCAGAGATTATACACATAGCTGGAGTTAAAGAGAGAGCAAAAAATATGTAGTGAATGTGTACAGTAGAATTAAAGGACCATTGTGCAGTCGAACATAGCCTTTCTCTATTTATCTACAAGGAAAGTTACACTCGCTTAGGGTTAGTTTAATAATTTCGTTTGTTGTCAATAGCACAGCACGCTATTGACTGTCGGCATTGCTATTCATTTCACAGTCTGTAATAACAGAGATTACTAAAAAGAAAAAAATTCATGTCACAGGGGAAAAGATGATTGATGATATACATAAGAGTTCATCCCTTTTTTTGAGGCTCCATAATGACACAATGAGTGGCGTACATACCTAAAAACGGTTAATACAAATCTATGAAATAACATTCATGGAAAAATATCACCCTTCTTTCGCAAGTGAGGCAGCAGGACACTGAGGAGTGAGCAGGCCACTACTCCAGAGAAGGAAGAAACTGACATGCAAGGATATGTTCCCCAATAAATAAAATGCAAGATAACGAGATAATACTGAAATATCTGACTTAATGATTTTTTAATCTAATAAAATGGATTCCATATAAGAAAAAAAAGTATTTTCATTTATATCACTGTACAGTTTTATATAATTAATGGGTAAATAAGTTTCTACCATATTAGTTTTGTCTCAACGACAGCTGTATGACAGAAATTAATTGGATGAGTATTTCCTTCCATATTTCATTTACTTAATTCTTATAAATCATAACATATATTTTGCATATTTTCAAAAATAACCACAATATTTTTTTACAGATTAAGTAAAAAAAAATGCTTCATACAGCTTCGAATGATAAAAAACATGATACTTTTGGAATTCGGATCGCGTTAACTGTTGGGTTATAGCTTAAATGCACAAAGCTGTTGTTTATGGCTTGCAATCGTGGGGTTTGAAGCAGACACAATCAAATCACCTATGCTTCAACTCTGGAGCCGCAACTCACATTATATACATATTGAACAGTTGTAACCTACTTGTTAGGGCAGAGCAGAGAAACATGACCTGGCCACGTTACAGCATTGTGCCCGTCTATGTATCTTTGACGCAAAACAACTAAAAATTATTTGTCATAGGGTGAGGATGATAAACATTTGATTAACTGTTTCAGTACTAGGACACACTTTCTTATTGAATCTGTACATTATTTGTTGTTTTTATACACCTTCAGAGACTCATGTGGTGATGAAAATAGTACAGACACTGTCCATTAATCTTCTGACCTCCATAGATCCTTTCTAGTGTCAATAAAATGGTCTAATCACACTCAATACCAGTGGTAAAAATTTGTCCCAGTACTGAAGGGGTTAATAAGGTGTGTGTGTGTGTGGGCGGGGGGGGGAGACTTATAGATAGCTTCACAAACATGAATTATTTTCATTAGGTTTTATGAGTGTTTGTTTTATTAAATTGCGAGCGGTCAACTAGTTTATATATGTATAGTGTTCTTTCACACACTCAGATTACAAAAGGTAGTACATTATGTGCATTATTTATATTGATTACACGACATAGGGTTTTGGCGCAATGTCACTGTCTATACTCGGGGAAATGTTCAGTTTGTTTCTTAACACAGAGATAACTTTGAGTCACTGTTTAGTCCCGAGACGATACATTGTTTAGGGCATACGACTCACACACACAGGAGTCCACCATAACGTTTCTCCACAGTCGCCGGCTTGGAACTATTGCTGGGCGTCCCTTCTCTCGCGCCCAAGAGCCACCAGAATGCTGACACTAGGGCGTCGATCATGTGACCCGCTGTGGCAGTGTGAGCCTGAAGCTTTAATTCTGAATTTTATCATTGTCTCTTACACAGTGATGATAAACTACATCCTACCTAGAGAGTTTGTTTTCTCATGTTTTAATAAATTGGATGTCATGGATACAATAATAAATGAAATGCCTAGCTATACATGTGTGTGTGTGTGTGTGTGTGTGTGTGTGTGTGTGTGTGTGTGTGTGTTCCTACACGGTAACTCCACAATCCACGCCATCACTCTCCACTCGGCTCAAGCTACACTAATACTGCCCCTCCCCATGCATACCAACGCGAAAAACAACTGTTACGATGAAAACTTAAGCTTTATCTTTTTTCCTTCTCGTTACGGTTGTTGTGAGCCGTAAAAAACAAGCATAATAAAACAAGATCATTTTCCTGATAAATGTTTGTTAACGATAATCATACACATTCTTATTCACCTCAATTTTACAATTCTCACTATCGAATGCATACCACATTCTCATCTCATTCTTTCCCGTCACTTTCTGAGACAAGCAAAGGCTTCGCTTTTTGTACCAGAGAGTGATGATGATCGATTTACTATGGCGATAAAACACAGATTTGTATGACTTCTTATCGGTAATAAAAATGGTAAACTATATAGACGAAAAAGCTTTCATGCGCCATTAGGAATGTTAAAGATACATTCATAAAAGAAAAAAGCAATTTCATGATATTTCTTTCACAACAGTGGATTTTGCTAACTGGTCGCGTGTATCAGAGAGAAAAAGACATGAGGATGTTACGTAATTAGGACACTCGAATGAACAGTCTTGTGGGATAAGACAAGTGAGAGGAAACAATATATCAACGAGGATAAAGTAAGAAAAGCGAGTGTCAAAATGTAGATATTAAACGAAATGAGTGAGAGAGAGAGAGAGAGAGAGAGAGAGAGAGAGAGAGAGAGAGAGAGAGAGAGAGAGAGAGAGAGAGAGAGAGAGAGAGAGAGAGAGAGAGAGAGAGAGAGAGAGAGAGAGAGTAATTTAGGTAAATACACAAACGTCAAAAAGCAAACAGACAATGAGACAGGTAGGATACGTTCAGAGCTGAAGAAATTAAACAAAAAGAAGGGAAACAAAATCAAATAAATCACAACTTTATCATATTTCCCTCACTTGCTCTACCACAGCAACACACACACACACACACACCCACACACACACACACACACCTGTCGCGTTCATCAGCCTGCTTCCCCCTCCCTTCTTACCAGAGGCTTTCCATCTCACGTGACTGACCTACGCAAGGCAAACTAAAAAGGAAAGTAACGTCAAACAATCATTTATATGCAAAAATTATATGAATGTTGAATACAAAGTGTTGTATCAGGAAGACGTCAGTAAGAGTGGAAGAGGAGGAGGAGGAGGAGGAGGAGGAGGAAGTAGTGGTGGTGGTGGTGGTGGTGGTGGTGGTGGTGGTGGTGGTGGTGGTGGTGGTGGTGGTGGTGGTGGTGGTGGTGGTGGTGATTGGTTATCCATCACAAGGCGTAAGGTGCTGCCACCCTGAGTAAACAAGATGACAGTGACTTATAAATTTTGGCCACTAACTGCTTTCTCTGTGACTGGCCTGAGTGCCCTGCTACGGCGAGGCATCGTGTACCTTCTAAACATTCCCAGGAAGAAGCGTGGCGTGGGAACAGGAAAATACATAATAAAAAGAGATTGAACTACTACAGTTAAGCCTTAAAAATCCGTTACTTCCTCGAATCTCTTCCCTACAACCCGGGTCACAACCAATTACTTCCACGTGTTAACAGCGAAGCTCAAAGCAACAACAAGCTTACACCACATATATGCAGCATAAGTATCCACCATCAACTTTCCTCGCTCCCCAACCATTAGTTTTATCCAGCACCAGCGGGAGTGTCTGCTGTTGCCAGTCTCATTTGAAAAGGGTCGTGGTTACCCCGACAATAAACCTCAAGAATAATTTGCACATCACACTCTCCTGGACAACATTATCAACGTGAAAAATTACCTTTCATATCACGTTATATACTGCACATACATTATAAACTCATTCAATACCTTGTAGTTACTCTGGAAATGAAATTTTCACAAAATGCTACATCCCCCAGTCAAAGATATGAAGAAAACTTTGTCGCAGAGATATATCGCATCTCTCAAATTTTACCAGAAAAAGGATATTCTGTAACATTTTTCTCATATCTGCAATGCATATAACAGCATCACGATAAATTTGTAAGATCTTGCTCACCAACATGTTGTCATTCCTTACCCTTCCCAACAAATAAACGCATCCAACGCTTGATGTTGAGTAAGCACCTCAAAAATCTCCACTCTTTAAAAGATATCACTTCCACTCAAGTGCAACTACCAAGACCTAGCAATCTCACGAACGGCTAATTTATATTTTTCAAATAGTAAAGCAACTCTTTCCTCTAAAACATTAGTAACAGTTTTTCTTTGAAAATGTCTATAACATAGGTATCACCACATCTTTAGAATCAATATATTTTCTACAATAAAAACATGAAAACAATATTTTCAGCACGCTCGAGCTCTTTAGCCTTTGTCGCATCTAACCAGCTGGGTTCCTCAAAGCAGCAGGACGGAACCACATTTTTTTTTTTTTTTTTTTTTTTTTTTTTTTTTTTTTAAGAAAAGTAGTTTTCGGTGTGGAAATTGCAACAACACAAACATTAGGGTGGAAACCGACCTGCTGACCTAAGTGCGCGTCACGACACCAGCATCAATTTAAACAAATGGCGTGCAGCCAACAGTAAACCATTAATCCTACAGACAATGATAGTGGTAGTACTGGTGATGGTGGTAGAGTGCTGAAGTCCATCTTTCCCTGTGTCATCCCATGAAACCTTGATGACTCCTGGTGAAAAACAATACCAAACTTTACTGTCACCATCTGTCTATCATTACTGCTACAACTCACCTCCACTTCCTACCATTACTTTCTCCTTACGAGAGGCATTGTCGGTCAACTCTGACTCATGTTGGTGGCAGAAATACTGAGGCACCTCTTAGACGCATACCACACCACATAAATCTTCCCTTTTATCATTGTTACCATGTTTGTACATTTAGCTCTACCATCATCAATACAACAATTGCTCAATATATATATAT
>CM035184.1:3732250-3742913 GCA_020233015.1 Callinectes sapidus
AGGGGGAGAGAGAGAGAGAGAGAGAGAGAGAGAGAGAGAGAGAGAGAGAGAGAGAGAGAGAGAGAGAGAGAGAGAAAGTCAACTAACCACAACGGCACAAAAAATATATAAAATAACTTACCAGGAACACATTTACACAATTCCCAACGCAATTAATTCACTTCTCAAAGCGACAAGGAAAGTGGAAATTAAAGAATAAAGAAAAAAGTCAATAAAATGAATAAAATAAAAATAAACCTACATAAAATTGAGTTAAATGAAGTAAATAAGAAAGTAGAACAAAAACAAAACAAAAAAGAGCAAGAAAAATATGATAAAAAACAACAAAAGTAACAGCAGCAACTACAATAACAGTAACGAAGGAAATCAAGAAGGAGGAGGAGGAGGAGGAGGAGGAGGAGGAGGAGAAAAATAGAAAAAAAAGTAAGAAAAGAAAGGAATAGTAATGGGAAGAAAGCAACAACAACAACAACAACGTGTCAAATCCCTTGCTGTCCTTCACCTAATCTCACTCTTGGCGTTACACGAGACGATGGTTTCAAGTTTACAACAACAAAAATAAATTCCTTAAAGTTTTAGTACCGAGGTTTCAACAAAAAGAAAAAAATACAAAAGAAGGAGAAAATTATGTTATGCTCACGATATAATACATACGTTCTGAATTAAGGAAGAGGTTGATGATTAAATCCATATCAATAAACTCCTCTCTCTCTCTCTCTCTCTCTCTCTCTCTCTCTCTCTCTCCTCTCTCTCTCTCTCTCTCTCTCTCTCTCTCTCTCTCTCTCTCTCTCTCTCTCTCTCTCTCTCTCTCTCTCTCTCTCTCTCTCTCTCTCTCTTTCTCTCTTTGTTATGAATATTACCACTTCCTAAGTATTCCAGTTTTGACTACTAGTGTGATATTTCCCAAATTTAAACGAATTACGAAACGTTTACGACATACAACAATATTGTGTGTGTGTGTGTGTGTGTGTGTGTGTGTGTGTGTGTGTGTTTTGACGTTCGCCAAGGCAGTCATTCCCAGTGACAAAATGAATTGGGTAGTTTTATGAAAAATTAGAAAAGAAAAAACAATAATTTACGAAAGCTTAATATAAAAAATGAATCACATAATAATGACAACATAATCTAAAGGAAGTACCTGTGAACGACTTCAGTGACGCACAATCACTCAACAGGTGGTGACTAACGTTAAGTCTCCCAAGGTCTTCCTGCATAACTCTTTGTCTCACTTTTATCTTTGTGACAGTAAAGTGCAGAAGGTCTTGTGGAAAATAGAATCGTTTGTGGAGAATGTTTGTGTATGTAATAGCAATTTATGTATAACGCAACAAGACAATGTTCTTTCTTTCAGTCTTATTCAATAAAGTCAATTTATAAATTGTGACGTTCATTGTAACCACGTGGAACAGATATATGACACTGATTTGTTTTCTCAAGGCAATATACAGGGTCTTCTCAAAACATCCACTCCCCTGATTCTGTCTGTTCTTGCTAAAAGCCTGATCAACGAATTTTTATTTCTAGATTTAGCAAAAAATAATTTTAACAAAAAAAGTTAATAAATGTCTTGAGTTCTGCGCTCAATTTACCAAGGAGCGAATCAGCCCACATAATCCCTCCGAGTTATAAGATTAATTTTCTACTTGTCATTTGACATCACCATTAGGGATGTTACCAGAGAAAGGATTCCTTATGAAACCAAAATGTGAATCAAGATAATGATGTGGTTTGCAAGCCTTGTCATACTTAGGGCTCCTCTTGCAAACGATCTAGACCAGTGTCTCATTAAGTGTCCTGCAATTCCATTTGCATAAAGACTCCATGAAAGCAACAACGCATGCCTGCATTTAACACGCAATGCACGTGCGCACCTACGCACACACACACACACACACACACACACACACACACAAGCACACACGCACACACACACACACACACACACACACACACACACACACACACACACACTTGCATTTACAATGCACGCACGTATACAGCACGCACGCAAGCACGTACACAAGCACACACGCACTTGCGCTCACGCACGTACACACGCACGCACGCACGCACACACACACACACACACACACACACACACACACACACACACACACACACACACACACACACACACACACACACACACACACACACACACACACACCAGAGCTCTATTTCTGCTCTGCATACACAGTTTAAAGAATATCCCCTGATCTCTAGATCCAACAGGATCAAGGCAGATCAACAAGAATTAAACGCTAAAGTACGACCTGCTGGATTCGTGCTGCCTCGCGTATTCTGAATGTAGCCAGTGAGTGATACAGCGCAGCGACAACTGACGCACTGCATGCTATTCATCCTTCGTTGGAAAAACGTATGTTCAAATAACTGCGATCCTGACAGCAATTCTAGGCTAAAGTATGCAAAGACCACTAGTAATATGTCAGAAAAAGTTTTCAAAGTATGGTGGGTCTTGCTCCTGGATGTGTGGCGGGAAGGCGGCACGCGGTTGCACTGACTGCCCATTGCCGCCACCATCACCACTACTCACACTGATTTTCATGTCGTTTAGTCTCAAAACTTTCTATTTCGAGCATCAATTGCTTTACTTAAAAGAATGAAGACGTTCATCAGATCAATATTTTAATGAAATCAAAAGTACATGAAGCTAAAAAATAGTATTACATAAGATTATCTGGCAATTTTCAAGCACGCTAGCCAAACAGGCTGGCTTTGAAGACTCGCTACAACTTTTCTCATTACACACCACAAATACACGTCCAACGATATTCATTTGGGACACCACGAATACACGTCCAACGACACTCATTTAGGTACTCAACGTACACCTCAGTCGCACCTCGGGCAGGCCTTCTGCTGCTCTGCTTCACCTCACCACATGGAAGTGTTCGAGACAGCACACGCTTGCACACCTCACGAATCACGACCCACCGACAACTCTGTCATCAAGGAGTCGCGTTGTTTCAATTATCTTTCGGACACACTCTATACTTCACCGAAATAAGGCTGAAGCTGTTCAAAAATGGCATAAAACATCGAAATGTTTCAGATGTATAAAAAATCAAATAGCAAGTGTGGAAAGAAGCTGGAACGAAACAAAGAAATTGCAACTGGTTTGTGTGTGTGTGTGTGTGTGTGTGTGTGTGTGTGTGTGTGTGTGTGTGTGTGTGTGTGTGTGTGCTATTGATATTCTTATATAAAATAATAATATATGCAGCACCTTAACCTATATGTTCGCTTGGATATTGTTTAACATAGATTACTATTTTCAATTTCTACCGATAATGTCCACGCACGTAAGGTTAAATCTGGGAGTCAAGGTTTCTCTACCAAGGCCGAGAGACACTCGTATTTAAGGTGTTTTTAGAATTGCCGCAAATACTGTCAAGTCCTGAACTGAGAAAGCGATTCATCGATGTGCAAAAGATTGGCAAGCACCGATGCATTTGAGAGACTGAGTTCTAATACTCATATATACCACCTCACTGTAGCCATATTCTTAGACAGTCTGGATTTCAGCTAATGAAGAATGAAACCATCGCCTTGAGCTTGAGTCTAATCCTTCCTTGATCTGATCCACTCATGTGTGACAATGGTTCTGTAGGGAATGGGGCCAAGATGACCACAGTCTTCCACAACAGCATTGTGAACGCCACTTGGATAAATGGGATGGTGTATACCAAGCGTCCACGCAAGCGGTGGTAGATATTGGTAAAAGCTATAACAATTTGATAATGCTACCCAAGAGCATAATGCACCTACTGGTAGAATACAACGCTCTGGAAAACTATTGGTGCTTGTTCAGGTAATTTTATAACCTGTGATGACGTTGTCCTCAAATTACTATATCACGCTCTCACTATATCTTTTGTTTGGCTCAACAAAAATTTCAGAGAAGAATTTCAGCTGGATTTGTCAGCAGTGTCTTCTTATGGGCTGTGCTGATCTAGTAATCAGAAGACCAGCAACAATGATGACACACAAGCGGCACTCCTACACGCAGGCGGTAATGAAGCATGAGCTATGTTCATCTAGCACAAAATAGGTGATGAACTCGCGGGAATGTCGCAGCAAGAACTATCAGTTATGATTCATTCTCCAAATCACGGACCACTAACGGCACTCGTAAACAATACCCAACAGGCAGTAACAATGCCTATCGCTGATTGATGTTGGGCACAGTAAGACTTTTAATGGCCATCGTGTATCACCCGGCTGGGAACGTGACGTGACGGACATTGGACAGAACACGAGTAACGCAATTGTCGAATGTTAAATCGTTAAATACACTTTCAATGGAAAGTGATTTCCAATGGGAGGAATAAAGGAAGATACAGATTCATTTATATGGATGTTGAGCAATAGGAAAAGGGTGATAGAGGATACATCGGCACCAAGGGAGCTAGGAAATAAACACGTGGGCCTTAGAGGGTTTTCATTGGTTTCTGTAGCCTGACCTTTTTATTTATGTAAGAGAGAAATATTTCCAAATTCAATATCGGCTACTCGCAGTGATTTGTAGTGACAAATACCGCGCGCGCGCGCACACACACACACACACACACACACACACACACACACACACACGCGCGCGCGTGCACGCCCGCGTTTTCTCTCTCTCTCTCTCTCTCTCTCTCTCTCTCTCTCTCTCTCTCTCTCTCTCTCTCTCTCTCTGTATCATACCGCTGGACTGGCACGTTCACCCTCTTGTTGCCTTGAGCCGCCATCCCATCACGAGGGCAGCAAGTGTTGGCACCTCATTCCGGGGCAGATCACTGTGTAAACACTAGCCACTCTGACGCACGACGGCCGCGCTTCCCACCAGGAAGGAGTGTTCAAGGGAATTGGTTCACCCACCCACAAACTACTTTATAACGGCCACAAAATCGTATTCAAAACAACTTCAAGTAAATCAATACAAAGCCACAGATGCTGTTCATGAATTTATAACTTGTCATAAAATATAATGTTACAATATGAAATACACACTTGTATATTTACCAGGAAATGCCTCACATATTAAGAAACAAAGAAAATATGCACATGAACACAGCTGTTACCACAGCGAAGCGCCAGGATTGAATAACACCACTCAGCCATTCCTCTTTCTTTCGCAGTTATGGTGGAGTTGAAAAAGATTGTTGTTGAAAAGCTTGTGTGCGTACCGGCGGGAAGAGGGAGCGGAAGTAAGCAGCTCGGGATAGGTCAAGGACACAGCAAAGTATGCGTGAGGCTCCCTCGGCACGAACCAGTTTTCGTGATCAAAAGAAAACCTGGTCAACGAAAAGCAGCTGCGACCACAGGGGAAGTTTATAGTCTCGAGGCAAATATTCCAATGTTAGACTGTCCCTAAATCGCGAAGTTAGTCTCTCTCTCTCTCTCTCTCTCTCTCTCTCTCTCTCTCTCTCTCTCTCTCTCTCTCTCTCTCTCTCTCTCTCTCTCTCTCTCTCTCTCGCTAATAATAATGTCCCCGCCAGAATATATACTAGTCAGGCACCTTCTGAAGCCTTCCCTCCGCGGGCCCTATCTCTTCGCCGCTGCCCATCATCCTCTGTTTGGCTGACGATATTTTTAAAGCCTCGTCAGTTTCACAATGTCCCTGGGAAAATTTATAACTGCAAAAACCGACGCTACAACAGTCCGATCTATGTATAACCTCAGGGTGACCGACCAACCGACCACCCACACGGAGCTGCCACGTCGTTAAAAATACAAGACTAGAGAACACACTTGCAAACACGATACGCACGTTATTCTTGTTGAGGGAAAACAAAACAGCAGTGTCCATTTGTCAGGCTTTCAGTTTTTCACAGATATACATCACGATTCAGAATTCCGGTATTTCCCACCTTAGCTTATGACTCACTGAGAGGCATGACGCACACCATACCCATGAAATAGAGACGAGATAGGTAAAACGCCTTCCCGCATTCGAGTAATCAAATGGCAGGCTATTACTCACACTCGCGCAAACAGACACACACACACACACACACACACACACACACACACACACACAAACTGATTTATAGTCCACAAACTACACAGATTCTTCCACCAAGTCATTAATAACACTAAATTAAACCCAGCGTTAATTTATCACATTCTGAGGACTCAGCAGCTTTCTTTTTCCCGTCTGCTCGATCATATCAGTCGTGGTTCATAATTCGTCTTGTGGTCACAGCAGCTAAGCGATTCATCCTCCTTTTGCAATAAATCTGCTTAACACTTGTGTGGTAATTTCTCACCAATCAAATCTGAATATCACAGTCGTTAGCTGCCAACAAAATAACGAGCTGAAAAGCCCATGTGTTTTCTTGCATACCATTCTCATTCTCTCTCTCTCTCTCTCTCTCTCTCTCTCTCTCTCTCTCTCTCTCTCTCTCTCTCTCTCTCTCTCTCTCTCTCTCTCTCTCTCTCTCCAAATTACCCACACGTTTACAAAGTCTAATTTAATGAGTTTCAAAAGACCAGAAAAAAATAGACACTTGTATCGTAAATTATGTTTAAGGGTACATAGCGTCGCGTGAGACGTACAGGTGTGCCAGGTGACCAGACACACTTGGCTGTGCACCTGGTGGTCACACACACACACACACACACACACACACACACACACACACACACACACACACACACACACACACACACAAGCAGTTTCCTTGACCTCAAACGTTAGCTAATGAAAAGTGAGCCAATATGATCGTATACCGTAACCAGAGGTAATAAACGAATGCAAACCTATTTATACACTGGCTTATTGCGTGTGCCATAATTAATGAGGGTATGCCAATACTATATTCTGAGTATTGCATTCATTCGAAGGGAAATGTGCAATTAAGATTAATATTCAATCTTTTTGGTAAATTAAAAGTGCATTGAGGTGTACGACTTTAACACACAAACACACACACGCACCCACGCACGCACACACACACACACACACACACACACACACACACACACACACACACACACACACCATAAAGAGGCACAAGAAATAAAGTAAGAATGAATAAAAAGAAAAAGAAAAAGAAAAGCACGCACTGTAAAATTTGTTAACATGAAGAAAAAAAATTTTAAATCAGAACGGAGAAGAACGAGCAATGACAAAAGAATTTAAAACCTGGAAAACAAGAGGTAAAAGAACGAACGAATGAAAGAAGGACGGTGAGAGAACGACACATGATCGAGGGGTGGTGATTGAGGGGTGGTGGGGGTGAGGCGATGGGAAAAGAGAAAATGATGATTATACATGGAGGTTTGACGTTGATGGATGACTCACCGGTAACACCTGTTGACCCACATGGGAAGGTCTCCCCCCTAAAGCTCATCAAGCAGGTGGTCACTGATTGCAAAATAAAGTAAACACCCTACAAAGAACGACAATTTTTTTCTTCGTTTCCTTCTTTCACGTCCACAAGGAGGCAAGCTAGTCAAGGACAAAAAATGAATAGATAAAAGAAAAGAGAGAGAGAAAACCCTTGAGAGCTGCTCCAAGAAAATCACAGAAAAAAGATCAGAATGGATAGGCCAATTTAGATCCGGTATAACCTTGATATTCTTCTCGAAGCAGCTCAGGTCGATCGTACGAAGGAAAGAAAATAAAAATGTAAAATGAAAAGTTTTACAATTCAAAAGATAAAGTGCCCCAGGAGGAAAATAACAGATACCAGTTAACTCCTGCACTTCTTTCCACGACACTAGTAGCACCATATGACCATTGATGTTGCGGCACCTCATCAGCATCAATCACTCAATCAATCCATAACACTAAACAAGGGATCAGGGAGTTTATTTTCACTGTAGCTTCATGCAATCACTGGCAGTAATAATGATGTTTGGATTTACTTGTTGATACTCTATTTCCATGCCATTAGTCACGTCAGTCAAAGCAGACCACACGAGGAAAGCTGACCCAAACCCTAACCCTGGTCGCCTGGTGGAGGTGAGAAGAGAAGGTGGTGGGGAACGAAGGGGAACAGAGATTAAGGATGCTGAAGACGTGTGTTGCAGAAAAGAAGGAACCGTAAGAGTAAAATATTTGGAAATGAAAAGAAAGGTGTGGTGACTGGAGGAATTGTTGAGAGAGAGAGAGAGAGAGAGAGAGAGAGAGAGAGAGAAAGGGGTGAGAAGGGCAACCGAGAAGGAATCAAGGAGTTGTGTATTGATCCCATGACCTCTAGTGTCCTCAGCCTAAAGATGTCCAATATTGACAGTGTCCTCTCTACTCCATCATTTCTTCATCTTCATCTGTTTCTCTATCTTCTTTGTCTCCTTCTCCTCCTCCTCCTCCTCCTTCTCCTCCTCCTCCTCCTCCTTCTCCTCATCTTAATCCTCATCCTCATCTTCTCTTCCTTCTCCTTTTCTTCCTCCTCCTCCTCCTTCTTTTACTGCTCCTCTTCTTCCTCCTCTTCTTCTTCCTCCTCCTCCTCCTCCGCATCATCCACATCCTTCACCCTCCCGTCCACTAATGATTTACTTTCGCTGTGTTTATTTATCTTTCTACTTGTTTGTTTATTTTCTTCTCTCTTATGTTATTCCCCCTATATTTTCACATTCTCTCTCTCTCTCTCTCTGTCTCTCTCTCTCTCTCTCTCTCTCTCTCTCTCTCTCTCTCTCTCTCTCTCTCTCTCTCTCTCTCTCTTCTACCTTGCAAACATCTTTCTTGGTGCAATCACAAACTAGTACGACAGATCAAAAAATGACTTACACACAGCAAAAGAAGACCTTGAGCCAATTAAACGATTGCCTCAGATGAGAAATAATTCACATGAGTGTGTGACAGAGATTCTGAGTTCGTAAGAAAACATCGAAATATAACGAGCTTCGAGTTTGACATGGAAAATAATAAACAAATAAAATGCAATAGGATGAAAATATCGCAGGAGAAAACATTCTAATTTTCTATTGTTTTGAAATCTCAAGGGAAAATAAAGCGTTTCGAATCATTAAGGGACACGCTGATGACCTTGTGACAGTTAAGCACGGTGAGAATACTGGATACACCAGCGAGTTTAGTCTTGAGTGCCATTACTGAGGATGACAGGATGAACCTTAATGATGTCAATACTAATGGAACGTAAGGCGGTACCTTGGCAGTCGTCAGCCCAAATATACATTGACAAATCTTGGAAAGAAAAAAAATTAAGTCCTCAAAAATGTACGCAAGTATTAGTATGAAAAAATTCACATGCAAAAAAATTTTCAATATTTCTCTAAATAAATAAAATCGAAATGATAAAAAGGCCTTGTATTTACAGTCAAGAGAACCCAAGGACGAAGCTCAGTCCTTGCCAACTGAGTAAATGTCATTTTAGTCTTTAAGAAAGTGACAGAAATATTCACCGGTTTTATAGACTCGTCAACTTGACAACTTCACTCACCTAAATGTTTGAAAGACTGAGAAAAAATATTGTGTTTCCAATTACTTTGAATATCACTCACTGATCTAGGTTTCACAATACAGCTTTCATATAAAAATCAAGTTTATTTGATTACCCATGTTGCAATACCGTTTCTCAGTCCATGACAACACTACATTCATTTATTTTTTTCTAAATACATCAGATAAACTTTACAAACGGATTCAATGCACAAACACAAACAAATTGCGATATCAGATAATGAAGACAACTAGATGAAAAGTTGTTAATCATCTAGATTACTTCAATCAACGAAACTGCCTCGCACGGTGCTCCACTCTCTAATATATCACACGAGACTCCTTTCTAATATATATATATATATATATATATATATATATATATATATATATATATATATATATATATATATATATATATATAATGTGCAGAAGTTAAAAGGGTATAATGCGTTAAATACTTCTAGAAATAGATTCACAGAGGGGGTAAAGTAAAAAAAAATGAAACTTTAAAAACGGGTTCCCCCAAAATTGAATAAAAAAATACAATTTCATATTACATCTACTACAACAGAACCCACCATGGTAAGAAATTATTTCTATAAGCATCGCTTGCCAAGGTCACAATAATATTTAAATAAGAAAAGGTTGCCATTACAACATTACCCCTCAAGAAATATCGTTTCCCGAGGAAATATGTCGACCTTTTGAGTTGTCTAAAGCGGATTAATATCGTTTTTATTATACACTAACAACAAGCGACGAGTAACGAGGTAAAATCATGACGAACAGATATACTCGTACGTCCATGCTACACTAAATTCACCAATACTAATACCTTTATTTAAGTAAGGTAGGCTTTTAAACTTTCGTGTTGCATTGTCACACACACACACACACACACACACACACACACACACACACACACACACACACACACACACACACTCACACACACACACACACACACACACACACACACACACACACATCTCCATTTATCTACTTACTTTATTTCTTCAGAATAAGGTTTTCGATGAAGGCTGCATAACCAGGTACATTGCTTTGACCATGTTTGTGTCTGCTAATGTTTATTGTACTTATGATTGCGTTTAATAGCGTTTGCTCAGTATTAAATACAAGCTAGTCTGAAGTAGAAACCCTGTGTTTCGAGTTTCTGTGTAATTCTATGAATCTCTCTCTCTCTCTCTCTCTCTCTCTCTCTCTCTCTCTCTCTCTCTCTCTCTCTCTCTC
>CM035184.1:3749338-3760280 GCA_020233015.1 Callinectes sapidus
TCAGTATCTATCACAATTCTAATATTCATACTTTCTCTCTCTCTCTCTCTCTCTAGTCTCAGTGTCATGCAAAAAGTCAATATTTCTAGCTACAACATTCACACACTCTCTCTCTCTCTCTCTCTCTTTTAGCGTTTTGGCCTCATGCAAGACACTATTCATTTATCATCATGCAAACAAATGTGTCCCTTTAATAATGAATGGAGTTAGTTAGTTAGTTTCCTGTACAGCACTTGTTTGTTACCTTGGCACGTTATTGTGTCTTTTTGCTTGATTTATTTATTTATCGTTTTATTTATCTTGAAGTGCGGAAAATTCTAAGCTCATTTTTATTTCAGGTTTTTTTGGAAGGAGCGAGAGGAAAAGATGAAGAAATGAGGTATGTTTTTTTTAGTCTTTTTCTCTATTCAAAGGGTTAGGAATTTAGAGGAATGGGAAAGTGAAGGTTGTATTTTGGGTTTTGAAAGGAGGGAAAGATTATTTAGATGGGATTTTGAGCTTTTTGAGGATTTAAGTGTTTCAAGAAGGTTTTTGTTGAAGGAAGAGATGAATAAGTGGTGAGAGACAATAATGAGGAAATGAATGTGAAAGTTGAGGATTGTGGAGGAGGAAATAGACAAAAGAAAAGACAAACATGTACAAAAATCCATTATATTGTAAAAAGATAGATTTGAGGCAAGTCAACTGCACAAAAAAAGGAATAAAAACAGAAAAATGCTGTGAAGAAAAGGAATGTACAAGATTAAAAATGGAAAACACTGTAAAAACATAACAAGAAAATTTGTTATGAGAAAATTGGACATAAAAGGAATAAAAATTGAAAACTAAACATAAAAGACAATCAAGACAAAAAATTAGAAGTAAGAACACACTGAAATGAAAAGAAAAACAAGACAAAAGAAACATGATAAAGAAAAACTAGAAAAACAATTAATATGAACAAAAAAATGGAAGAAAATTTCGAAGACAACAAAAATAAAAAGAAAAAAGACGAAGATGTAAAGACAAGATAAAAAATTAATAAAAAAGAAGAGGAGGAGGAAGAAGAGGAGGAGGAAGGAAAACCTGCAATAAATCACGACCACTCACACAGAAGCCAAGACACTCATGCATAACGGCCCTAATTAGACCTACAGTTGCCCTACCCTTCACTCGGCTATCCAGGTCATTTGGGGTCATCTCGGGTCACCACCTACTACTGTGACCTTTGTGTTCGCTCCACTTCAAGGCCACACAAATGACATGGTGGGGTCCTCAAGGGTGTTTTTCCTCTACTAATGACGCAGAAAGCTTGTTAAAATGGGTGGTGTTTAATGCAAGACTCTGCAGTGATAGTAGTAGTTGTAGTAGTAATAGTAGTAGTAATAGTCATGGCTGGTGACTCATCTATACATATTTTTTTGTTTTGCCAGTAGTAGTAATAGTAGTACATATTTTTTTGTTTCGTCAGTAGTAGTAGTAATAGTAGTAGTCATCATTGCATTCTTAACACCCAATAGTCGTTCGTAGTAGTAGTAGTCGTAGTTGCCGTGGTGTTCTTAACTGAAGACCATGAAGTAGTAGCAGTAATAGATTCACAGCAGTAGTAGTAGAGGTGGTGATGACAGTGGTGGTGGTGGTGGTGGTGATGACATCCCTCTATATATACATTTCCGTGTTCTTCTTGACCTGAGGGCCGGTGGTGGCATGCTGGACCGCCCAATCAGCGTCAGGTGCCACATCAGCGCCATCAGCCTCGTGTGTCCTGTAGTCGCCCTTGTGTCTCGCCATGTAGCGGCCGATCAGGAACCCCATGCACAGCAATGCGAGGAAAATGATACCAAGAACTCCTGAGGGGCAGAGCAGCGACTGTGAGGAGGAGTGGGGGGGATGATGAACACAACGCTACCCTCTCTCTACTGGTGCAATGCTAGAATACCCCGACACACTGAAGGAGGTGAGATAATGTGCTTAATGGTGCTAAATGTACAGTGAAAGTATTTAATTTTGGGAGGTATTAAGATATAAAAGTTTGGGTTTTTGTTGTTATTTTTGTTAGGTTGTGGTATTCTTTTTTCTTTCGTTAATGTTAAGGGTTGTTCTCCAGTTTTTAGCAATTTAGTTTTAGAAGGTATTAAGACATGGGGGTTTGTTTGGTTTTTGCAGTTATTTTGTTAGGTTGTGTTAGTTTTTTTTTATTTGGTTTTTGTTAAGGGGTTGAAGTTTTCCAGTTTTTTAGTGATGTACTGTTCTCATATCCCCAACGAACAAACATCTGTGCAGTGTTACCATATGCCTTCTTTGTGTTTATTTGTTTGATTTTAGATATTGCAAATTCAGCGTTAATTGATATACCGTAAAAATTCATAAGTTTTGTATTCTGAACTTTTGAGACTTTCACTGTACACTACAAACTACAGAAGGTTACGGTCAGCACACAAAACAACACACTAAACAAACAATGCAACAAACAATACAACAAACACATTCTACTCTACAAAACGTGATTTCTAAGACAATACAAACTACGTACAACACACAACTACAAAAAAAACACAAATTTCATAGCATAAACTCCACAAAACAAACAGGTACAGTAACAGGACAAAAATATATTCTCGTAAACCCAGCCACATAACAATAACAATGACAAACAAACACAAACACAATATTAACACTAATCTCTTTTTTTGCAAGCACATCAAAGTCCCCAAAAGATAAAACGAAGATGCAAGAAGGAGGAGGAGGAGGAAGAGGAAGAAGAGGAATAGGAGGAGATACATGCAGGAGAAAGAACAAGAAGAGAAGGAGAACCAGAGATCACCAGCAAGAAGACACACAAACCCACAAGAAAGGAAAATAAGACACAGAGAAAGCCACAAGGAACCAACAAGCCAGCAAAAGTACAAGACTGAAGAAAAAATATATATCACAAGAAATAAACAATAAACAAGCAGCCAGACAAACAAAAGCAAGCAAGACAGAGTACCACAAGACAAAGACACTGAAAAAAGAACATCTCAAGCAAAAACAAAACAAAAAACAGAAGGAAGAATACAATAAACTACTTACCAAAGGCCACCAGCACACCAATGCCAACAAAAGCAAGCAGGGGGCCAAGGAAGGAAGAAAAGGAGGGCCACTAGAGACACAGTGCCAAAGGAAGAGAGGGCCACTAAACACAGGGCCAAGGAAAGAAAGAAAGGGCCACTAGACACAGAGGGCCAAAGGAGGAAAGAGAGAGAGGGCCAAAGGAAGGAAGAAAGTGCCACTAAACACACAGGGCCAAAGATAGAGAGGGCCACTTAACAGACAGTGCCAAGGAAAGGAAGAGCAAAAGAAAGGAGGACAAGGAAAGAAAGAAAGAGAAGAAAGAAGGACAAGGAAAGAAAGGAAGAGCAAAAGAAAGAAAGAAAGAGAAGAAAGAAGGACAAGGAAAGAAAGAAAGAAAAGAAAGGAGGACATGGAAAGAAAGAAAGAAAAGAAAGGAGGACATGGAAAGAAAGAAAGAAAAGAAAGGAGGACAAGAAAAGAAAGAAAGATAAAAAAGAGAAGACCATTAACCAAACAGGGCCAGAGAGTGAAGGAGAGCCACTAGCAACACAGGGCCACTAGAGACTTGGCACTCACCCCCAAGGACCGCAGAATTGTCCGAGTATAGGCCCATGAGCACGTCCTCGGACACTTCTGGCGGCGGGCGTGTCTCGGCCTCCTCTTCTGGGTACCGAATGGGCTCAATCCCACAGTAGTCTTCGAAGATGGTGGATGCTGCAACGGAAGGAATATTTTACTATGGGGTTCGTTAGGTTAGGTTAGGGGGGTGGGGTGTGGTGGGGTAGAAGAGGGGGATGTGTGTGTGTGTAGGATGTTTTTAGTTTGTTTTGTAGAATTTGAAGGATGTTTTTAGTAGAATTTAAGGAGATGGGGATGTGCTCTCTCTCTCTCTCTCTCTCTCTCTCTCTCTCTCTCTCTCTCCTCTCTCTCTCTCTCTCTCTCAATCACCACCACTACTTATCCTCCTTCTCAACGCGGAGCAAAAACATCACAAAGGAGACAATTACACAGACAATCTCCCTGAGTTTTCTTCACCTTCCCTCGCTGTCATCTTTCTTCTGCTGTTTCTTTTCCGTTCTCTCTCTTCTTCCACTCTCTTTCCCCTCCTTCCCTGTACACTTATTATTCATACATGTCACTCGGAAAACTATACGCGGCAGTTCCTCCAAGTTTCCCCCTCCTGACACCCATACTGAGAAATTGATGCCGGGATGATACAGGCCAGATGAGGCACCAGTCACAGGGGACACAAATCTACCGCCCCAGAAAAAAAAGATATTGTGACTTACTTCTATTGGAATTAAGCCCCAGAGGAATGTAGTGGTGGTGGTGGTGGTAGTGGCGGTGGTGGTGGATGTAGAGAGAGAAGATGTGAATAAGTGAATGAAACGAGCAATTCCGTAAAAAAACGAGCGTAAAATAGAAAAAAATACAAATGGGATATAATCATAGTTCCTAACACACACTTCCGCGACCGCGCACACACACACACACACACACACACACACACACACACACACACACACACACACACACACACACACAACGCAGGAAAGTGACGGTGGTGCTGAAAGTAGGGAAAGAAGTGTATACACATTAATAAACAGGTAGTAAGAAAATAATTAAAAGTTACTTGGACACTATACAGGAAACCTCAGGTGGTGGTGATGGTGGTGGTGGCGGCGGTGGAAGTGAAAGTGGTGGTGGTAGCGGTAGTGGTGTCCCTAATCACTCAGGATAAAAATCAATGAAATACTCGTAACACTGCCTCGCCTCTCACTCCACAGGTTGGTCACCCCATACATATCCACTGCCGCGCCATTAATACACCATCCTTCCCTTCTCTTCCCCTCCATTTTTTTTCATTTATGATCCGCGTTTTCTTTTTATCATATAAAAGAAGAAGGAAAAACGAAAAAACAGTCTTTCACAACTACAGAGGAGAAGAGAGTGGATTAGATTCTCCCTTATTATATCTTCAACAAAGGAGCCACCACCTCAGCCTTAATCCCTAATTCCCTCCCAGCAGCTCCAGACGATTGCTTATTATTGCGCCTTTCTTTCGGGAATATGATTCGAGCTCAGTCATCACGAATATTCATAGCACGATGCGAGTGCGAGACGTGTAAGTTTGTGTGTGTTGGGTGATGGAGAGGTTGGGGGCTGCTTGCTCGTGACTCAGAGTATCAGCAAGGAGGTTGACACGCTGGATCGGATGCTGCTGGCTCGTATCCTTAAACATTTCTGTGCTTCAACTCCACTATTTCAAAACCCTTTTTTAAATCTAATGTGTTTTTACGGTTCTAGAGTGACTGACAATATTTCAACTTTATTAACCGAAGAAACACTCTCGAAAACTCCGCTAATCATCCCTGTGACCTTGGAAAATAGTCGCGGTGAGAAAGCAAAGTGTTTCTGAATATCAGCCTCAGTTAAAAGTGAAAATACGAGGGAGCGCTCTTAGTGTAAGAGTAGGAATGTCGTCCCTCCCTAGCACCGGGACGGCCATGGCTTCACCTCTGCAGGGGACACCACCATAGAAATAATAAACATTTGTTGCAAAAGGACACGTTTTTATGGTGCTTAACTTTACCTGAACGTCAACAAAAAAGAAACATGAGACCTACGAGAATAATCCTACTTATGTCAGATATTACACGATGCAAATTCCCTCTTACACTAAAAAAGAAAAAGATAAAAATGAAGGCAAAAGGTGTGCATGGGAAACAACAGCCATGGGGAGAGAAAAGGAAGAAAGTTCCTAACTAAAAAGAATTGATATCTAAATTTTCTCCCTTTTTTACCAGAACAGAAACTACGTTGAATTTTTCCGCTTTTACATTTCAATATAAGTTTTTTATCAGTATACTCTCGCATACATGTACGTCCATGATATAAAACATTTTATCTGCCAACTGCTTTCGTGAATCAATAAGCAGTTGATCGGCTATATTGGTGACTTTTCCCCTCGCTTTTATGTGCAATTTTCATTGGTGGTGGATGACAGGCTGCATTGCTATTGATTTCATCCATTCAATTCAAAACCAGTCAGTATAGCACTTGACGCTCTGCTCGCAAAGGAGAGGCCTCTGATTCGATTCCAACTCCCAATCAGAGGGAGAAAACGCAGCTGTCTCACTAGGAAGCTGTGAATTATCCTCATCTTGCAAAGGATGTGTCTGAGAATTGTGACCCTGACCACCACCAAGATCCGTGTGTGTGTGTGTGTGTGTGTGTGTGTGTTATAAGAAGTATTTTCTTAGGTTAATTACGTATATATTTTTCTTTTCTTTTCTAGGGCATATTTCTGTAGTTACTTTCATATGTATAACAGTCTTCATTTTCACTTAAATCTTAAACTGTATGTTAAATTATTTTCCTTTTCATTGGGATTAACAATATGTTTTTAGCCTGGGTTTTTTAAGGAGAATTTTTTTGGAATACATTTAATTTCGCGGCTTTACGTATTTAATTGTTAGTCATGGTTTCAATCATTCTTTTATGACTAATATTCCGAGAAAGAATATTGCAATAGTACATAATTATCGCATTAAAGCCTCTTACCAATATCAGTTTATATTTATGGTTATTTTTCTGTTTTTATTTTATTATTTGTGTTGGACTGGAATTGATATTTTGTCATATATAATTAGTACATTTGAAAAGAATATTTAACATTAATGTAGATCAGATTGTAAGATTGTGGCCAAGAAGCGAGCTAATAAACAAACAGCACACAGCCAACTAACCCTTAACGTGAGCACCACCGAGAATATACATACGTCTCATCCATCCTGTGAGGTTCGCCGACAAGCGAGTCAAGGCAGATAAACCAATAATCTCAAGTCCCCTTTACGCAAATGACACTGAAGGGGCAACAGATAATTCAATTACGCCTAAGCCTCGTAAGCTTCTCGTGGCGACTGAGTATTCCATGTGGTCTGTGTGTAACTGGCGGCAACTGTTACCACTTGCCACCAATTTACCGGGAGTGTAGGATTACAAGTGTACCTCTCGCCCACTGTGGCTCCCTGCCCGAGTCCCGCCGTACATCATACATTCGCCGCCGCCACCGCCACTACTCCGTCTCCTCTCCTCCTCCTCCTCCTCCTCCTCCTCCTCCTACTCCTCCTCTTCCTGCTGGGGGCTGGGTGGCATAGTTGGTTAAGGCGGCTCGTCTTGGGCCTCCGGTGCTGGAGGCCCGGGTTCGAATACTTGCCAAACCTAGTTGCCCAGTGAGAGATGTAGCGCTCTCCCGTTAACCATAGTGGTGCCATAGGACCAAAGCTGTTCCGGCAAATCAAGTCCATTTCCTCCTCCTCCTCCTCCTCAACCTTTTGCTTACTCATTATATTTCTCCTTCTCGTCTTCTTCCATGTCCTTTCCTTTTTTGTTTATCTCATCAGAAAAAATATTATTCAATGTACATATGTGATCTCTCTCTCTCTCTCTCTCTCTCTCTCTCTCTCTCTCTCTCTCTCTCTCTCTCTCTCTCTCTCTCTCTCTCTCTCTCATAAACTCAAAAAATTAATTGGTAAATAAATAAACCGTCTAGTTTACCATACAGAACACCAAAAAATAGAAAAAATATCCACATAGCGATTCCTTGAAACACATAAAACATTTTTTTTACTTTTTTTTCCAATCGACGGACATAAGACTTCCTCTATGACTTCCTGGCCATTCATCGCCGGGCGCCATTCCTCTCCGCGCCGTGAGTGATAGAGGAGGCGTGACTGGCGTTGTTATGTGACCTTGATGGAAACTTCGCGTCGTCTGAGTGACCGCTGCCTTCAGAGGTGTTGACTTATTCCATTCCATCAAAATTTAAGGTAGTTTATGACTCACGTATACCATGGAAAGTTTGGTATGGTCGCAGTGAAGTAGACGTGGGATCTTGATCAAATTCGTATTGCGTGCCGCCCATTATGTCTTGCGTCAAATTTATGAAAATGGAGTTAGAGAAATGACGTGAAACTAAACATTTGTTATCACTTGCTCCTGACAGTAATAGTGGAGAAAAAAAACAAAAGGATATGAATGAAAAGGAGAAATGAAAGGATAAAATGAGTAAATGAATAAAAGAAGGAAGGGAGGAAGGAAGGGGGAGGACGAAAGAAAGCCTACAAATATGGAAATTAAAACAGCAGCAAAAAGAAAAGTTAGAATACAAATACAAATATATACACATCAAAAAGAAAAAAAAAAGATGTAGCAAAAACTGAAGAACTTATTCATAGTATGTTTAAATCATGTACGTTAATCATTACTTACACGTAGAGCTTCAATTTACAGTTGTACTCGTACGTCCTTTTCCAAGACATAATAGCAAAGGTGACACAGACAAGATCCTTTAACAAAATAAAAATCAGGACAGGATTAAAAGTAATGGATATAAGTTTGATGAGAGAGAGAGAGAGAGAGAGAGAGAGAGAGAGAGAGAGAGAGAGAGAGAGAGAGAGAGAGAGAGAGAGAGAGAGAGAGAGAGAGAGAGAGAGAGAGTGTTTGTGGGAATATTGGTGGTAGTGTTGGTTGTTGTAGTTGTAGTGGTGGTAGTGGTAGTGGTGGTGGTGGTGGTAGTAGTAGTAGTAGTAGTAGTAGTAGTAGTAGTAGTAGTAGTAGTAGTAGTAGTAGTAGTAGTAAATCATGTCAGTTTAACCCTTTCACAAAAAATAAATAAATAAATAAATAAATTCCTCTACACACATTAATATTTTCATTTTTCCTATTTTCTAATATATTTACCTATACTTTTTCCTTTTTTCTTTATATTTTCCCAAACTTTTCCTTCACTTATTCATATTTTCACTTTTCCTATTTTTTTCATTATTTCCCCACATTTTTTTCCCTTCACTTATTCACATTTTCACTTTTCCTATTTTTTCCATTATTTTCCCCACATTTTTTTCTTTCACCTATTCATATTTTTACTTTTCCTATTTTTCTCATTAATTTCCCCACATTTTTTCCCTTCACCTATTCATATTTTCACTTTTCTATTGTTTTTCATTATATTTTCCCCACACACACTTTTTTCCCCTTCACCTCCCACATGACGCCTTTTTTCCCGTCTCGTCTTGTCATTACAACACACACACACACACACACGCACACGCACACGCACACGCACACACACACACACACACACACACACACACACACGCAATTATCAGCTGTTCGTGACGTAATTATTCATCATTACACCTTTGTCTTTCTTTAATTATTTATTTTCTTTCTTTCTTTCTTTCTTTATTTTATTTATTTACACTTCACGTCATAATATCAAGAACAATAGATTATAGAGAATATTTTTTTATCTTATTTTTACTTTTTTTTTTTTTTATCTCTCTCTCTTCTTCCTTATGTTTTTTAAATCACTGTTTTTTTTTTACTTTTTTTTGTTTTATATATATTAAAGAGATTTTTTTTATTATTTATTTGTTTTTGTTTTTCCTCTCGTCTTCCTTTCTTTCTGAATTTGTAATCAATACTTTTTTTCATTTTTTGTTTTTTTTCCTTTTCTTCACATGAAAGGAAAAATAGGAAAGGAAAAATTTGGATTATTTCAAAATCTAGCATTATTTTTGATCAATTTTTGCGTTTTCTTTTTTTTTCGAATTCTCTTCCTTATTTTTGATTGTTTAAATATTTTTTTATTCTAATTTTGTATTTCTCATTTTCTTTTTGTAGTTCTGTGTGTCTTACTTCTCTTTCTGTTCCTCCTCCTCTTCCTCTTCTTCTTCTTCTTCTTCTTCTCTTCTTCTTCTTCTTCTTCTTCTTCTTCTTCTTCTTCTTCTTCTTCTTCTTCTTCTTCTTCTTCTTCTTCCTCCTCCTCCTCCTCCTCCTCCTCCTCCTCCTCCAGCACAGGTGAGGCAGCACTATCGACCTACCTGTCTGCCAATATAGAATTCCTACTACGCAGATATTAGGGTACACTCAATGTCATTTTCCCTCCTCCTCCTCCTCCTCCTCCTCCTCCTCTTCTTCTTCTTCTTCTTCTTCTTCTTCTTCTTAGTTTACCTTCAATGTCTCTTCTTGATATTTCTCGTATTTCTCTTCTCAAATTTGCCTTTTCTTGTTCCTTCTTCTTGTTCTTCTTCTTCTTCTTCTTCTTCTTCTTCTTCTTCTTCTTCTTCTTCTTCTTTATTACTATTATTATTATTATTTCCTCTTTTCTTCATCTAACACCTATTTTTTTCTATTTTTTTCATATTTCTTCATTCATTTTCTCCTCCTCCTCCTCTTCCTCCTTCTTCCTCTTCTTCCTCCTTCTCTTCCTTCAACAATAGCATGCCCTCTCTCCTCCTCCTCCTCCTCTTCCTCCTCCTATTTCTTGTATTTCTTGACTTCCCCCCTCCCTTCCTCCATCCTCCTCCTCCTCCTCCTCCTCCTCCTCCTCCTCCTCCTCCTCCTCCTCCTCCTCCGCCAGCTCATTACCACGTCACCTGTTCCAGCTGTCAGGGAGGAGGAGGAGGAGGAGGAGGAGGCCAGGCCATTAGGAAATAAGATGCATTTAGTGGCAGAGGGAAAAAAAGTAAGTGAATGGGAGGGAAACTTACCTACAATACAATACAATACAGTGGTGAGGTGATGGTGGTGGTCATTAAAATATCTCTCTTTTTTTAGTATTTGGTGAATTGTTAAGTTTTGAAATGGTAGATGGTATGTTTTTATTATTATTTTTTTCTTATTTATTATTATTATTTTTTGGAATATTTGTTGAATTATTAAGTTTATTAAGTAGATGGTGTATTTTAATTATTATTTTTTTTATTATTAACTTTTTTTTTGTGATTTGTCATTAAAACATCTTTTTTTTTTTTTGGGGGGGAATATTTGTTGATTTATTAAGTTTTGAAATGGTAAAGGTATGTTTTTACTATTATTTTTTCTTTTGTTTATGTGATGT
>CM035184.1:3783626-3794265 GCA_020233015.1 Callinectes sapidus
CTCTCTCTCTCTCTCTCTCTCACACACACACACACACACACACACACACACACACACACAAACACACACACACACACACACACACACACACACACACGTCCAATACTGTCAAGGCACAAGTCTGCTACATTCCCGGCACGTTGTGCTCCACTCAGTTCTCCATAAACCTCCTCCAAGAACGATTATGACATCACACATCAACTTCCACCTGATGTGTGCACGAAATATTTCCTCGTTATCTCTTGCCGTGCGTTGTGAGGAGCGTCCTTGCAGTCTGCCTCCCTTCCCTCCCCAGCCCCGTCCCCCCCTCTCCGATCCACGTGTCCAGCCGACTTCCTTATTCTCCATCTTAAGGCTCATGGATATTCGGCAGGATAACACTCGTTTATGTCACTTATATAAGATAAATCACTACTTGAAGGCCACTTATACCACACACACACACACACACACACACACACACACACACACACACACACACACACACACACACACACACACACACACACAGTTTCTTCCTCACTACGTCACCATTTCCTGTTGTGTCAGGCAATTCACTGAGTGCTAACAATGTCATCTGTGAAATTAGGGACGAGATCAGCCTCGAACATTAGATCCTGAAGGATGTCGACTGCTCTTTAAATCTCCCTAAGTCAACAGGGGAATCTGGGCTTCCCGCTGCCGGCCCCGAGAAGAATGAGGCCATTATCGCCTGCAGCCACACCTTGGGTGCAACTCGTTTCAGGTTGTCGCGAGATGGAATTCCTCGCCATGAAATGACAATGCTTGTATTTGGCTCTGAAATTCTCCCTGTGAGTATTTTACATAATTGTAAAGTCTCGTATATCTGCGTTCCATTGCTATTTCTATATTTTGCTACATTTTCACAAAACACTCTAAACCAGTTAATGCTTTTTATGGAAGATAAATACACTTTTATTAAGTTCTCTGAGAAATTCAAATTGTTTTTCTTATAATCGGTGGCACAGAAAGCTCTCACCCGCCAAAACAGTCTCACTTGAATTGGCGCCGGAAACCCTTGCCAACAGAGGGAATATTCAAGCTGATCTCATTACCATCACTATGAGCCAGATATGCTGTGGCTGGGCACAGCTGAGACGCCCAAGCCGCTCTTATCCCTTAATGACAGGTGCAAGACGCTCAAAGCATGTATGCCGTCATGTTCAGCCTTCACTGACAGGAAGTGAGCATATCTGTCTAAATACGTCAGAAAAGAGCATTAAGTTACACAAGAAGATTTCTATCAGAATGCAATACCATGGCATATCAGCTGCAGCATCACCTGGGATCCCGCTCCGCTGAAACCCGTCCTGAAAAGGAGGTGCTTGACGGCGAGCTGGTGCATTGAAGAGCACCCTTTGAACGACAATAATTAAGGACAACCTTTACTCTTCTCAAACAGCCAATAACAGCACGCATATCACACCTGCTCTTACTGAGTTTGTAAGGTGACTGAAAAGTCTTGTTTTAAGGTAATTTTGCTCCTTACCAACCTTATGAAAACACCATACATCTCAATTTGCTAGTCATGCTGTGATCAGAAACATTCACCAGGACATCATAGTGGACGATCAATTGTATTTAATCTTGAAAAGAGACACGATTATAAATGGGTAGCTCTTATCACTGAATTTGGAAAATATTAAACAGAAAGAGAGCTAAGGGATCATGCAAACCACCAGTAGCATTTTGATAAACCTATCCCCCACCACCATGAGGGTTGTTGCCCCATCACCACGGCCAGGCGTTCCTTGCTACATCCCTCTTCTCGATTTTTAGCTTTGGGCGAAGCAATATTCTGTCTTTCCCTCCACATCCTCTACAATCTAAACGCATTTTCTATTCTTTTCATGTGTATATCACACACATTTGTTTACTTGTTATATTTGCGATATTAGAGAATATCAAACGTGCCTCTCCTAGTGTGATACTTGACAATAATCAGCAAACTTGCTTTTCTCTATCTCCATCATTCCTTTACACATCTCCGAAATGTTTTTAAGGCTTCAAGTAGACCTGACGCATAACTACAGACGATATATACAGAGGAGCGACCAGAGACACGACTGTTCCGTGACAATAAGCTGTTACCAGCTCTCACACCCTGCATTTAGTTTTATATTTCAGTTCTGCCGTATAATTTTTAATGTAACCATTCTTTTATGCTGAATAGATCAAGGTTTCGATCACCGTTGAAGTAATCTGTCCACTGAGAGAGCTAAGTATCCCCTAATTTCGCGTTGCTAATCAAATTTTCCCCAGCTAGAGGAGCGGGTCTGGTACACAAAGTAGTCTTAAGTCACTTATCACAGGCTAATGCACGTCAATCAATCCTAGGTAATTAAAAAATATTCATATTTACTCACATATACCAAGGTTGTACTCATCCAAAAAAAGAGAGCAACCAAGACAAAATACAAGTATTAGCTTCACATTCATACATATTACTCTATTAGACCCTTAGAATTCCACATACATACATACATACATACATACATACATACATACATACATACATACATACATACATACATACTTACATACATACTTACATACATACATACATACATACATACATACATACGTATATACATGCATGCAAACATAAATCCACAAATCACCTCAAGAATCAGGGAGGTGTTATAGGCAGGGAAAGTCTGTCTCCTCGGAACATTAAGACGAGCTCGGCCGACAGCTTTTTAATTCAAAGTTGGGCTGCGGCACAAGACACAGCCTCTCTTCCTGCCCGAGGCGGCCAGGCGTGCGGAGGGGACGAGTCACGGACTGACGCAGGGTTCAGCTCAGGCGAGGCTGACAAGGCAGCTTCAATGTTGCTGCCCAGCAGATGACGTTGATTTGTGAAAAGTCAAATAGTGCCAATACAGAATTTAGTGTATTTCAAATTAAAATCATCAATATCTGGTTATGTCACAAGGTTGTCGAGTGGGACACATCCACAAACACCATTCCTTCATTTCACTTCAATTAAAACATTAATGGAGTGCAACATCCCCTCCCTATGGAGGGAAGGCTACGGTTAATCAACAAACATATAAAGTAGAAGCAAGGAGGCGATGAATGTTGGAGGTAAACCATGGACAGCAGATAACAATAGACTCACGCATGAGGCAGTCTACAGCACCCTAGGTAGCCGTTAAGGCTTCTCCTTACCTCTGCTTCCTTCATCCTTTATCTATTAATATTACTGGTGATGAAATTTTACAATTTTTAGTACAAGTTATTAATCATTTTGCACTACGTCAACAAGAAGGTTCCCTATATATTTAATATCAAGACCAATGTAAATTTTCCAATGACTAAATATTCACTGCGTGTGTATAGAGGGGAGGGTGTTTGTTCATAACTGTCATTTCTTAAGTTTAACACAAATGTTTAACCTACAGTTTGAGATTAACTGGTATCCTCATTTCTTCAGATACAGGGTCACCTCATAGTAAGTCACGGAAGCAAAATGTTATATTTTCTTGTCAGCAAATATTTCGGCATCAAATACTTTCTTTCCATGGTAAATCTTCACAGAACATTTATTGGCTCTTTGATGTGAACCTTTCTATTAGAAAACAGGAAATGGAAATCCTGTATTAAAGGATAAAGAATTGATTGAGGAGTTACTATCTGAGGGTTTCTCTC
This sequence comes from Callinectes sapidus, assembly GCA_020233015.1. NCBI lineage: Eukaryota > Metazoa > Arthropoda > Malacostraca > Decapoda > Portunidae > Callinectes > Callinectes sapidus. The sequence continues at coordinate 3,787,299 of CM035184.1, forward strand.
AAGGCACTGAAAGAGAATTGAGGATATTGATCTGTGAGGATTTTTTTTCCTTGTGTGTGTGTGTGTGTGTGTGTGTGTGTGTGTGTGTGTGTGTGTGTGCGTGTACGTGTGCGTGCGTGTGCGTGTGTACCTGTACGCGAATGTGTGTGTGTGTGTGTGTGTGTGTGTGTGTGTGTGTGTGTGTGTGTGTGTGTGTGTGTGTGTGTGTGTGTGTGTTGCATGTAATTCCCCAATTTACATATTACACATAACTTTAATGTTTACGACTAACATGCCCACTCAGGCGCACCATCACAGAGGTTTGCACTGGAGGCGTGTAGCGTCCTGTGAAGCAAGTGTAAAGTAGCCCGTGTTCTGTTTTGGCTCTCTGTACTACACGCCGCACAAAAGCCAATGCAAGCCCGGGATTAGTGGGACGAGGTCAGGTGTTTCTGCACTCAGGCAAAGAAAGAGATGCATGGGGACAGGAGGTCCAGGCAGGGAAAGAGATAATGTATGGTACAGGGATAGGATATGAGAATAAGCATATAAGAGGAGAGACAGGAGATTAAAGCAGGGAAAGGGCTAGGAAATACATAAGGTTGGAAAGTAGGAAAAAAAATAAAGGGATGGGGCTACTGAGGAGATGAGGAAAAGGAGTTGCATGAGACAGGGAAAATGAAAAAGCAAATGACAAAAACAAGAAGCTCAGACAGGGAAAGACGGACCAATTAGGACAAGGAAGGGATGCATGAGACAGAGAAAGGGGAAAGAAAACAGAGTCCAAGGTCTACACGGGGAAAAAAGAAAATATGTCAGAAAAAGAATTAACAAGAATGAGACAGGGGGAGAGACGAGAACAGAGAGAAACAGAAATAGGAGTTCCATATTAGGAGGAAAAACACGTGATTCAGGGAAACAAAGGAAATGCAACATGAATAATATCTAATGGTGGCCTCGTTTTCCAAATATTATCATTTCCGTCAATATTATCGAGAGGAAATCACTGACCGCTTTCATTGTGAAGAGATAAGGCCGACATGACCTGAGGATTACTGGATGAGGTGAAAGCAAATTGATCAACAGAGGGAATCAATATATACATGAAGTGGAGCAGTGTGGTGGTGGGTAGAGAAGCTCATGTACAGGAATGGCTTGTGAGAGGGAAAAAGAGATAGCACACTCCTCACTCACCCGTACATCTCCATCCGCCTCCCTTGCAACCATCACCACTCCTTAAATACTAACAGTCAACAATAAACTCGTTGGTTAGGACATTGAAGAAAAGCGAGCCCAAAAAATTTCAAGGACATAATAGAAAAGTGGGCCAACATACACGAACACAAAACAATTTGCAGTTCCACACGAAAATAAAGATTTACATACTCACCGGGCAGCTGTTTGAGGGAGGATCAGGGGAACTCGGGAGCAAGACAACAATTCCACGAGGGATGCCGCTAAGCTTTTCTTCATAACAACATCCAAAGCGAAACTGTTCTTTCAAGAACAAAACAAAAATAATTATTAGAGGTAGCACAATGAACATGTAGAGTCTGTGACAAATATATTCTCTCTCTCTCTCTCTCTCTCTCTCTCTCTCTCTCTCTCTCTCTCTCTCTCTCTCTCTCTCTCTCTCTCTCTCTCTCTCTCTCTCTCTCCACACACACACACACACACACACACACACACACACACACACACACACATTGCATGCATGGACACATGCAGATATAAATCCATATATAGACATATATGGTTACTAGTATGTAATGTATGTATGTATGTATGATGCAGCATAAGGAGTAACAAGGGCATGGTTTATACTGTATGCCATTGGGAAAATACTGCTGCCCACAAACTCCAACATGAAACAAGCAATATTTCAAAACTCTGCGCAATAAAGAATGGCCTTAATATTCTTGGAGATATAGATAGGATACATATTTTTTCCACTCTTTCTCTCTCTCTCTCTCTCTCTCTCTCTCTCTCTCTCTCTCTCTCTCTCTCTCTCTCTCTCTCTCTCTCTCTCTCTCTCTCTCTCTCTCTCAGGTTCACTGATATTAGTTACATATGTATATAGTGATTTAAACAAAAATCTTAACCATGAAAACACAGCTTTCCAGTGAGTCTCTAAGCGCATCATACCGAAGGAAACTCTTTCATGTCTCCTTTTTACCATGAAATGTAATACGTGACGATATACAATGAAACTGCATCACGAACTATAAACTCAGAATGGCAACTGTCCACTTGCATCAATATTTTCTCCTGATATATATCTAGTTATTTATATACGCTACATTTTACGTTTTTACTTGATGACAAAAAACTTTCAAGGTACAGTACGTTATCTACAGATTTCCAACTCTTATTCACTCAATTTGCTTGATAAGCGTGCAGCGGAAGTGTGATGGTGATGGTCGGTGCACGAGCGACAGGAACAAAAGTCTGGGATTATGAGGATTTGAAATATGGTATCACTATCTAAAGAGTTTACCGATCTTGATGAAATGCTAAATAAATCATAATAATATAAATAACAATAATAATAATAATAATAATAATAATAATAATAATAATAATAATAATAATAATAATAATAATAATAATAATAATAATAATAGTAAGAGCAATAACAATGGTAATAAAAACTATAAACATGGAAAAAAAAAATAATAATAATGATAATAATAACAATAATAATAATAATAATAATAATAATAATAATAATAATAATAATAATAATAATAATAATAAACAATACCAATAGTATTAATGAAAATTATGATGACGATAAAAGTAAATTGATAAACAAAATCAATCAAAATGATTTTGAAGCATTACAGTTTACAACTCGTCATTAGTCTCTCTCTCTCTCTCTCTCTCTCTCTCTCTCTCTCTCTCTCTCTCTCTCTCTCTCTCTCTCTCTCTCTCTCTCTGTCTCTCTCTCTCTCTGCTCTATAAACAGGTGTGTCTATTTGCTAACATACACCAAGTACTCTCCACACACGCACCAACATAACACTAACTTCCTACTCATAAGCGCCACACAAACATTCCACGCCGACAAGGCAAACCTTCCCACGTACAAGCATGATAACCAGTCGAGAAACAAGTTCTCTTCTAATATATTATTGCGTTTTCTCTCATGCTTATGTAAGTCCTGTTATCTAATGGAAATGCTTTTTTTTCCTCTTTATTTTCAGCTAATCAAAAGAATTTGTTAACTTTTATAAGGCACAACTTTTCTTCTTTTAGTCAATAAACGAGATATAAAAAAAACGTTCTCCTTTCCATAACAACCTTCAAACATTAGGCTGATTAGAAATACGAGAAGTAAAATATACATATATTCTTTATATTTTGTTCTTGAATATGCAGCGTTCTGAATCATGTGACTTACTGCATATCAAAGTCAAAAGCTTGAAAATAACGGAGAAAGCGAAGCACAATAAACAGTTTTAGTAAAAAGACCCCTCGACTTGTACGAAAGACTGCAGCCACGTCCACAAAGAGTCCCTGAACGTGAGGAGGTCTTGGAAGCAGCATATGCAGTCTCTTGTCAGTATAAACACCACACTGACGGTGACTTACCGCCCTTGTTGTCATTCCCTCGGTACCCAGCCTGCGTAAAACTGAGACCACTTCGCGACACTCCTCCTCTTTTGGGATCACTGTAAATGGGGCTGTCTTGCCGAATTGCTTAAGGCTTGTTATTGTGTGTCTGTGTATGAGGGTCTCTCTCTCTCTCTCTCTCTCTCTCTCTCTCTCTCTCTCTCTCTCTCTCTCTCTCTCTCTCTCTCTCTCTCTCTCTCTCTCTCTCTCTCTCTCTCTAATCAGGCATGTAACTTGCGTCTTTTCTTTCATCTGACTGAATTTTTCGTTGGTTCATCAAGACAGAGGGAAGGGAGGAAAAGAAGGAAAGCCAGAGGGAAAGGTGAACGGTAAAAGAGAATGTGAGAGGAGGGGATGAAGGAAAGTAGGAAAATGGTTGAGGTGTGTGTGTGTGTGTGTGTGTGTGTGTGTGTGTGTGTGTGTGTGTGTGTGTGTGTGTGTGTGTGTGTGTGTGTGTGTGTGTGTGTGTGTGTTTGTTTGTTTGTTTGTTTGTTTGTTTGTGTCGTATGTGTGTCGTGCGTGTGTGTATGTACGTGTGTGTGTGTGTGTGTGTGTGTGTGTGTGTGTGTGTGTGTGTGTGTGTGTGTGTGTGTGTGTGTGTGTGTGTGTGTGTTTAAAGAGATAAGATTTGAAGGTCACCTAACATATAAAATGGAAAAAAAGTAAGATGTTCCGATAGAAAATAATCTTTTCATCAGCTGAGAAAACACTTCACCCACGAGGATGTAATTTTCCGAATTCATGAGGAGCAAAAAACCGTAAAATGGATTGAAACTGTAAAGAAAATTTTGAATATTTCTCGATAAAAACTAAGGAGCATAATATACACAAAAATAAATATTAAGGACGAACAAATTATAGCAAGAAAAAAGAAAGCACAAATTAATCCGGGTGGCTTTGCAAAACAGATTCAAAAAGACAAACACAAAAGAAGGTTCAAAAGATTTTTCAATGCGGAAAAAATAAGGTATTCATTAAAATCTACCTGAATGATAAAAGAAAAGCAAAGGCAGACAAAAATAGAAAGATTGAAGAATAAGAGAGAGAGAGAGAGAGAGAGAGAGAGAGAGAGAGAGAGAGAGAGAGAGAGAGAGAGAGAGAGAGAGAGAGAGAGAGAGAGAGAGAGAGAGAGAGAGAGAGAGAGAGAGATGGAAGGCATCGTGATGAGGCAGGGAAGGAGATAACATACGACAAACGAGAAAGTGAAATAGAAATAAGAAAGCTACGACCACTATTATTCAGCGGGTAGTTTCAATTTCCGTTGTGTTTGTTCACGGCACCGGCGGGGGAGGGAGGGGAAAAGGGGAAGGCTTCTAAGGAGGGTGCGTGGAAGGGCTGGGCAGGGAAGGATAGCAGCGTGGAGCGTTGACCTTACAGTTACTCTCCTTTTATTGTCCCAAGACAGAATAAACAACACTGAGCTCTAATAGGTAAAGTTATTTAGGGGAGAGACAACGCACAAGCCTTTTCTTTTTTGGATTTGTTTTTTGTTGTTGTTTTTGTCCTCGGTCTGCCTCCTTTGTACATTCATGAAAACACATACACACACACACACACACACACACACACACACACACACACACACACACACACACACACACACACACACACACCGTGTAGTGTAGTGGTTAACACTTCATAACCAAGAGGGCCCGGGTTCGAGTCCTGGGCGCTGCGAGGCAAATGGGCAAGCCTCTTAATGCGTATCTAGCCCCTGTTCACCTAACAGCAAGTAGGTACGGGATGTAACTCGAGGATTTGTAGCTTCGCTGTCCCACTGTGTATAGTGTGTGGTGTGGTTTCAGCCCTACCCGAAGATCGGTCTATGAGCTCTGACCTCGCTCCGTAGGGAAAAGGCTGGCTGGGTGACCAGATGGTGACTGTGACAGTGAATACACACACACACACACACACACACACACACACACACACACACACACACGAGGGCACCAAACTCATTATAACAGTGAGTCTGAACTACTAGGGTTTCTGTTTTCTTTCTCTTAAATAAAGGTTCCCGCGTTTTTCCGAAAATTGAATGAGGAAAATGAGATAAAGCTCTGAGAGTAGCATTAATAGCCACCGTGCCATAACAGAGCTCAATGTTTCCCTCTTGGTTGAATGTATAGGAGGGGCGATGTCTTCCGCCTTGGTAGTGACAGCGATAGTAACTGCATTTTGTTGCTCCTTGTGAAGCAAGCAGTGTTTCCAGACAGCTAGAAGCAGAGAACAGGTAGGCTGAGGAGCGTTGACCAAGGAGAACGTGCAGGAAATCCAAGCGAACAGGAAAATGTAGTCATAAAATTAAGGGAGAGTGACAGGAAGCGAATTTACTAAGGAAATTGGATATAAAACAGAAAACAGAAAAACAAACAGAAAGAAATGGGGTTCTTCCTAAGGGCAGGGATAAAACTTTGTAGAATCTGTGAGTAAAATAGGATAGTTGGACCTTTTCATGTCATCACAGAAATTGTTTCCTGGTAAAAATGAGACAATAGAGTTACGTAACGTAATCTATGAAATGGCGCCTATTCTCTGGCAATGGAAGAAGGCGTTCCCAAAACACCAGTAGAGCTATGTTAGAATTAGGGAACTACGAAACAGAGCCATCACCCTAAATAGTGATTGCCGATCGAACGGATGGAAACAGCAGGAAGAAAAATTCACCCCCAGCGGAGCCATTACCAATATTGCCCTACCTATTTCAGGCCACGAGTACCTTCCATAAGTCAGACACACCCAGCCAGGTATTCACAATGACCTTCCATTACCGATTCCCGACGGCCAGGAATTACAATATCCTATAGCTTCACCGTATCTTTCCCGGGACATGGCGAGGCAAGGTAGAGCCACACGACGATGATTTAAGGCCCAAGTCAAGATGGATCATTGCCGCAATACATGGTTTGATATACGAGTACGCTCTCCTCCATTCCAGTTCAATTTCCCCGAAGCCTGCTCTGCCAGGCCATGAGTCACCTGCCGTCTTGAAGTAGATAGGAGACCCATGCCGACTGCAAGAAAAATACCCGAATATTGATATGATAACAAGGAAAATATATATGTGGTATAAATTGATGTACCTGATTTCCGTCCTTCATGTGAGTTGGTGTCATTTGTTAGTGAAGTTTAACTAACTAAAGTCAAGCAAAAACACCAACCCACCGCCTGTCAATAGTTGTTTATTCCGGTGACACAGTAGTGCCAAGCGAATATGGCAGCAAAATACATACAGTATTACAATACACACACACACACACACACACACACACACACACACACACACACACACACACACACACACACACACATACATACATACATACATACAAACATACATATATTTGTGTATATATATATATATATATATATA
>CM035184.1:3803028-3817064 GCA_020233015.1 Callinectes sapidus
AATATATATATATATATATCCTTTGATATTCATTAGGGCGTGAACTAATTTATTATCACTCAACTAGAACTGCATTAAGATACAACTTGCACTGACAAGGACACACACACACACACACACACACACACACACACACACACACACACACAATATAATACCACTGGTCTGGTGTCTGAATGGGGAGGTGACGAACACTCATAAGTACCAATACTGGAAGACTTGACGTAAACAAAAGCACGATACAGTTGAATGTCAGAGGCAAGATCAGCGCCAATGGATGTCACGGCCTAAAACTTACTGCGAAAATAAATCTTTACTTAAACCTTAATTTGTTCAACATTTTCCTTTTATCTTAATCCCACTGTTTCTCTCTCCTTTTCATTATAACTCTTTTCCGGCCTTCTCCTTTATCCTCTATTGATACTCATTCATCCACCACAACACACTAAGACATCCCATCACAATTCAAACATCAGATATTTCCAAGCTCATACAAACATTCAAAAGTAGATAAATTTTTCAATGAAATCATTTTAACTAAATAAGAAAATACAACGTCGGGGGCCACTCAGCAACAGTAGGTAGTATTAAGAAGACAAAATTTCGGGTGAAGAGACACGAATAGTACGTGGCCTGTCCCTTGACATTGTCCTACTAAAAAACGGGAGCCTCTTAAGCCCAAGCGCGCAGCGGGGGTAATGGTGCTATACCTGAGCCGCCTCTTCGAGAGAGACACACTGCGGAGACTGCTGGGGATTTTCTAGAAGATATTATCCTCTCCCGCTGAGCAGTGTGGTAGAGGAGATAAAGGAAGCTGGGATAAAGGCCAGAGAAAGGAATATATGGGACAATTATAATATGTACAGTACAGGCCAGTGTTCCCAATGTTTTTTACCTCTAGTAGCCAACGCTGTCTTTCCAAAATCTTGCCTTCAGCGCTGCGGCAGTATTAAGCAAAACCAAGCCTGCAGAGGAAGGCAGTAATCCTGATGTAGCAGCGTTACGCTTTCAGAGGATCCAAGAGACAAGACCTCTCATAAGACAGCACAGAGGCCCACGAAACACCAAATCGTAGATCCAAACGTCCTCTCTCTCTCTCTCTCTCTCTCTCTCTCTCTCTCCCACTCCTCTCTCTCTCTCTCTCTCTCTCTCTCTCTCTCTCTCGCTCTCTCTCTCTCTCTCTCATAACAAATAACATCAAAGTTTGAAGCTGAGTTGAAGCACGAGCTGGAAGTTGCCGCTTGTTTCTCAGATATACACGAACTTGTGTCAAAGCTCGTGTACTTGTTGACAGAAACACTGATGCTACACACTCCAATACAGACCCATGGAATAACTCAAACGGATCCAGTAATGAAAGGGGAAGACGAAAGAGAATAAAAGAGAACATATGCATAGGACATGAATACATACTAATTCGTACATACATACATGCGTACATATATATCCATACCCATACATATCCCAGCAATTGAAAAGACGTATTATCAATATTGCAGTCTAAATATGAAGCCATTATCATGATGAGCTGGTGGAGGATACAAGACAAAGAGAATGCGCAACATGACAGGAACTGATAGACTGGGCATTTGGGAGAATGACTGGCTCAGGAGGAACCCTGGGAGACGCCACTTACCTCTCCTCCTCTCCAGTGAAAGTGACTGAAAAGGACCAAATCTAATGAAAGCTCCGAGGAGAAGGGGAAGGGAAAAGGGAGGGGAAAATGAAGAAGAGGGAGAGAGAGAGAGAGGGTAGAGGAAGAAAGGGACGTAAATAATGGATGTGTAATACGAGAGAGAGAGAGAGAGAGAGAGAGAGAGAGAGAGAGAGAGAGAGAGAGAGAGAGAGAGAGAAGAGGGGGGGGAGAAACACACACACACACACACACACACACACACACACACACACACACACACATGTACACAGGCACGCACGCCCACACGCACACATATTGGGCCCGGTAGTAAATTGAAGGCAAGCGTTAAAGGGATTCATATTCAAATAATATTAATGCCACCTACAAGGCAGGGCTGGCTGGCGTGGTGGACGTGAGGAAAAGAGAAGCAGTGGGTGGAGAGGAGGCGTCATAATGGAGAACACAACACAACAGTGAGATGTGGACCCACTGCATTAAGACACTAGCTGGCGACTGGTGGAAAAATTAAGTCCTGCACTCAGAAGCATTTTTACTCTCTCACCACGGCAATTTTCAAACGACTCACAGATAATAAGCTGAATTCCTTACTGCGTTTCTTCTGTCAATAAAGCATGAATCTTGTGTATCCGTCACTAGAACCATGAAAACAACAAAAAAAACTGTGTAACTCCAACTAAAGAATTATCGATACAACATACGTACTGCCAGAAGCCCTCCAGAATACCAGACGAAAGGAAAGAAAGACAGAAAAATAAAAGACGGGTGGAATAGGAAACGCTACATGGGCGGCTGGTCAAAGGAAGACAGACAACATGACATGGGATGGGAAAGACCGTAAAAGGGAAAATAGAAAAATTACGCAATGAAAATGAATGCCATTTCAGTATGTAATCAGAATTATTAGAGGGAAAAAGAGACTATTACGAAAAAAAACATGTAATGACAAAGAATGCTCGGTGATTTTTGCTATATGCAATTAAGTGTCAATATTATTAGCATAACAATACCGTATGGAAATGTGGCGGCGAGTAATGGCATGAAGGATGTAGCTGTTTTGTTGTGTGAGGGAGAGAGAGAGAGAGAGAGAGAGAGAGAGAGAGAGAGAGAGAGAGAGAGAGAGAGAGAGAGAGAGAGAGAGAGAGAGAGAGAGTCGGAAAAAAGTGAAAGACTGCTTCAAAAAGTGAGCGGGTATGAAAGGAGTAACTGAGAGAGAAAGAGAGGAAACAAGAAAATATATCAGGAAAGAAGGAACTGGAAGGACATAGAAAAAAAAACACGTAAAAAATAACAAAAAAAGAGAAAGATCATATCAAATCACATTACAAAGAGGGAGAGAGAGTGAAAACTGAGGAGATGGAGAGCTAATTAGAAGGTATAGGGTGGAAGGGGAGAAATGATTGTGAAAGGCGAGGAAAAAAAGAGATGGGGGGTGCCGGAATCCTAATATGAGACGAGAATACATAGCAGAGGTAGTGAACATGTGGCGCCCTTTTTTATCTTCTCTTTTTTTGGTGTTCCCAGTAATGCATGTAAATCTTTATCAAGGCCGCTGGAATGACAACTAATCAGGGAACTGCATCAACAACAAGTGCTAAGTGGGATTCATAAACATTTACTTGATTACCTAATTGCGCTAACTCACTCTCTCTCTCTCTCTCTTCAGTCCTCTCTCTCTCTCTCTCTCTCTCTCTCTCTCTCTCTCTCTCTCTCTCTCTCTCTCTCTCTCTCTCTCTCTCTCTCATAATCCCTGAGGTGCTCAATTGCTTCCTTTTTTGCTCCTCATTCATCTCATTCACGTCATTATTATTCTTTTCGTACTTGATTTCATCCTCTTCATCTTTCATTTCCTTCCCATTGTCCGCCTTTTCTTCTTCCTCTTCTTTTTCCTCCACCATCTCCTCCTCACCCTCCTCCTCCTCCTCCTCCTCCTCCTCCTCCGCTATGGGACAGTAACAATTACCATATATTTCGTTTTTAGCTGTGGCAGGAAACGGTCAGCAAAAAGCCAATGGCCGTTCAGGGAGAGACCATTGAAGGCGCACTAAACGCTCGAAGATCTTATTTCTCCTCCCTCCTCCCCCCCCTCCTGAAAATACACCAATTGCCCGAGCAGTAACCATGTTGTTAACGATGGCATCAGCTGTACTGCTTGTGGTGTTGGTGGTGGTGAGAGTGGTTAAGTAGTAGTAGTAGTAGTAGTAGTAGTAGTAGTAGTAGTAGTAGTAGTAGTAGTAGTAGTAGTAGTAGTAGTAGTAGTTGTTGTTGTAGTAGTTCTTGTTGTAGTAGTAGTTGTAGTAGTAGTTGTTGTTGTTCTTGTTGTTCTTGTTGTTCTTGTTCTTGTTCTTCTTGTTGTTGTTGTTGTTCTTGTTCTTGTTCTTGTTATTCTTGTTGTTCTTGTTCTTGTTCTTGTTTTTGCTCTTGTAGTAGTAGTAGTAGTAGTAGTAGTAGTAGTAGTAGTAGTAGTAGTAGTAGTAGTAGTAGTTGTTGTTGTTGTTGTTGTTGTTGTTGTTGTTGTTGTTGTTGTTGTTGTTGTTGTTGTTCTTGTTCTTGTTATTCTTGTTGTTCTTGTTGTTGTTGTTGTTGTCGTTGTTGCTGTAGTAGTAGTAGTAGTAGTAGTAGTAGTAGTAGTAGTAGTAGTAGTAGTAGTAGTAGTAGTAGTAGTAGTAGTAGTAGTAGTAGTAGTAGTCTGACCATCTTGGAGATACGCTCAACATTCTAGATCTTTTTCTAACCCCAAATACTTCTGCTTATGCTGTCAGCCAATCATCTTCGTTGGACTCCTCCTATTACAATCTCACATCCGCATCTTTTCAAATCATTCTAATTCCCCCTCAAAGTAACCCCCTTACATCTAGCTAACACTTAACAGTTTTGACTCATGCAAAATTAAATTGTAAATCACATCTATCCTATATTTTCCCTCTTTCCTTTTATTTATTGTATACTTTTCATCCAATTATTATCTTCATAACTTTTCATATCATTTTCTATAAATATTTCCTTTTTTATTTCATTGCCTGAAAAGCTACTGCTTAGATACAGGCATGCCTAAACTGTCCTAATTTTGTTTTTTAAACCAATATATTGTGAGGCCATGAATAAATGTTTCAAATGTTTCATTGTAAGATTCTATTACTTCTGATAATTGAGGTGACCTGAGGAAGTATTATGCTGATTTACATTAGAATAGCTACTGTTTGCGTTACAGAGACTCGTATCTGTGTGCTAAGCGAATAACATATATGATAGTGTCTGACAAGGAAGAGTACATTCCTCACTCTTTTCTCGATCTAAATCTTCTAAATCTTTATTTAATACGGACTTCCCTCATGCCATCATAGAGAGGTGGCCAACAAAAAGCACTTGAGTCGTCCATCACCTGTATCTTATGCGTGTTGTATTTTGACTCGAAATCAATCCAGTCCTATTCTCTAACAAGCTAATATATACTTCATTAATAGAAAGTGTTAAAATCTTTGAAGATCTAAAGCCCCTCATGTTTTTTGGCACCTAGAAAAAAACATCCCTAGTAATTTTTCTTATTCATCTTTTCTTGCTTTATTTCAGCCTAGTGGCAGCATTGCCATTTCCTATATTTCTAAAGCTGAACTCTTCATTCAAACCTTTGCTAAAAATACTACCATGGATGATTCAGTGTTTGCTCCTCTCTCTGACTACTTCATGCGCTCCATTAACATCCTTCGCTGTGAAGTTTTCCCTGCCTTTCTCTTGCCTTAACCCTCGGAAGGCTTATAGATGAGATGGAGTCCCTCCTATTGTTCTTATAAACTGTGCCTACATGGTTGCATCTTGCCTACTCACGCTGATGACACCGTACTGCAATTTTCCACATCTTTTCGTAGACGTCCAGCCCTTCAGGAGGTAAACAGTTCACTCAAGGAAGCCACACCACGCCTGATTACTCATATTTCTAAAATCTTTCATTGAGACAGAGCAAACTTAGCATCGTTCAATGCCTTAAAAACTAATTTCTCCATTTATGAACTCAAAACATTTTTCAAGACAACTATCCCCTCCACATTAACACTAAACTATTGTGATCTTCTACAATGGACATCATCGGTCTGTCCTTTTCACATTTCATATTTCATCTTTAGCTAAAGCAGCATTCTATGAAGTTAAGCGCTCTAAGTATAGTCCAGGCAGTTTTTCTCTCCACTTTAGCTGCTAACATTGTACAGAGATTTTATCCCTCCATGTTTGGAGTATGTTTCACGTTTGTGTGTGTGTGTGTGTGTGTGTGTGTGTGTGTGTGTGTGTGTGTGTGTGTGTGTGTGTGTGTGTTCTACTCATACCGCTCTATAGACAGGGGGAATCAAAAACATTTCGTCTAATCAACTCATCTCCTCTGACTATCTTTAACTTCTTTCTCATCGCCGCAAAGTTCCATCTCGTCTTTTCTTCTACCGTTATTTTCATGCTCTGTTGACCTTGCTAATTGGATGCCTCCCCTATTCCCGCTGTCCCTTTGCATAACTCTTATACCTCTCGTCTTTATACTTTCCAACCCCACTAATGCAAAAATCAACAAGTGTATCCAATCACTCACGCCTCTCTCTGGTAAACTAGAAACTTCTTGCCTGATTCTGCATTTCCACCTTGCTATGACTCGAACTCATTCAAGATTTAAGCTTCAAGAAACTATTTTTTAGTTCTTTTGACTATTCTATCTGACACCTAAGTCAACCGGTAATAAATGGGTGATTTTCTATTTGCGATTACACAGTGGCCTTATCTATAAAAAAAAAAAAAATTAAAAAAAAAAAAATAAAAAAACGAGGACGATGAGAACAACGACGACAACGATACTGAGAGTGTTGATGACGAAGGTGGTGGTGGTGGTGGTGGTGGTGGTGGTGGTGGTGGTGGTGGTGGTGGTGGTGGTGGGGGTGGGGGTGGTGGTGGTGGTGTTGGTGGTGGTGTGGTAATGATTGCAACAACAACGAAAACGACGAGAACGACGACGACATAATGACAATGCCAAAGCAGTGAGAAACTCATATACAGTGCAAATCCAAAGAGGAGAATGAGGAACAATACTGATCAAGAGAAGATGACGACGCGAAAATTAAGCAGAAATGGGCCATCACGGAGAGAGAGAGAGAGAGAGAGAGAGAGAGAGAGAGAGAGAGAGAGAGAGAGAGAGAGAGAGAGAGAGAGAGAGAGAGAGAGAGAGAGAGAGGACGAGAGAGAGAGAGAGAGAGAGAGTACATATGAGGCTAATTATGTTGGAATAAGGAAAAATACTCTCTAAATGAAAGAGAAGAGGAAGGAGGAGAGAGGAAAGGAAGGAGAAAAAAGTTTCATTGAAGAAGGACAATAGAAAGACGAAGAGGAAGAAAAAAATGGGTGAATATTAGAATGAGGAAGTAGACAACATGCAAAACGCAATAATGTTAATAAAACATAATAAGTAAAAGTATCTGAAGTCTTTGGATAATTGAAAGATAATGTTAATAAAAGATCATAAGTAAGAGTTGCTAGTCTCTAGTTGCTAACAACAAAAATCATACATGAAATAAATAAAAATTGTATAGAATACTTGTGGTTGTTTTATCATTTCTCTTCAAATACAAATATCTAAAGATCGCTCTCTCTCTCTCTCTCTCTCTCTCTCTCTCTCTCTCTCTCTCTCTCTCTCTCTCTCTCTCTCTCTCTCTCTCTCTCTCTCTCTCTCTCTCTCTTAGCCCTTTACTTTCCCTTCGACCATCTCCTTTAACCATTCACCTTTACACCCACGACAGATTAAAATAGCCACTTGCCTTCCTTCTTTTAGTTTTATTTTTATTTTTACAAATGTTTTTAGATATTGAACCTATTTCGGAAGTCAGCTAAAATAAATACTTCAGTGCTTTGTTTACCTCTAATGGAAGGTTCAGAAGGGGAAGTTGGCAATAAAGGAACAATCAAGGAGGGGTTTTCATTCGGTAATAGGTACCTCAGGTAAATATAATTTCCTTGTTGATATTCACATAGAATTGTTTAACATGATGATTGTACCTGTATTTACATTTGGCTACAAAATTTGTGATGATATTATACGGGAAGTAGAATCATTGCACGTGAAATTCCTAAATCACCCATTGCACGTATGTGCATAGATATACGAGCACATATACAACTATCAAGTATAAAATTATTAACCACTGGTCTCTAGACAAACAAAATTATGTCATATAATGTATAATCGTATATTACGCTTACATAAGAACGGTACTTATTTATCAAAAAGACAAAATTTATAAGAAATAAATGTATTGGGTGTTGTATGTCCGTGGGATAGATGTCACAGACTTTTAACAACCCTAAATAATTCAGAGAAGCTGTGGGGAAGAAAAAGCTAAGATGTCTGGATAAGGAGAAAGTATAGAAATATACCAGTTATTTGCCACACTTACATATCATATAAGGAAGTTTATAGAAGTGAAAAGTACATGATTGATCTTGATAAAAATATTAGTCTATGTTCATCAAAAATTCGCACGGAATAAAGGAAGTTACCAGCTATCACTGACATAATCAAATAAATAGAGAAGAGCGTTCCTAAATATAATTCAATGACTAATTAATATGGAATGAATATCATGTTTTGTTACAATAACAAAAGCCAAGATATTGTTCAGATGAAAAATTAATATATACTGGAGCATTACATTACAATCAAATCACTTGATATTTTGTAGATAGATGCAGAGAAATATAGGATTATTAACAAGGAAAGAGAAGATTATTATGGTTTTATGACGAATGTTTAGGGAATACATGAGTTAGAGTATATTCAACAGGAGCTATGATGACGCAATTTTTTTTCTTTTTTCTTTAAACACACACACATACACACACACACACACACACACACACACACACACACACACACACACACACACACACACACAATTAAATTCACACTGCCCCACACAGTATCACTAATAGGTTCAGTAGAGGGGCGGCAAGGGGTGAAAAGGGTTGGAAAAAGTAGTTACGTAAAGGGTGAGGTCGTGGGAGAAGTGCATTATCAGCCGCTCTAGGTGGGTAGGCCAGCCCCCTAAAGCGCCCCATTATAGTGAGGCATAATGGGGTCGTTGCCTTCAAGGTCCACCACTGTCCGCTATTCAAGGCTACTGAAATGTCTATTTTTTTCTATCTTTTTCTTCTCTTCTTTTTTTGGCCAGGAGTTTTTGGCCTCGTGGAAGTCATTACCTACACGGTGGAAATAACTGCAATGGAAGTTAGTCAAGTGGGAATTCCATAGAGTTATTACTGTAATTGTCGTTGCCGTTGTCTCTTTGTCACATTTTACCGTTTTCAACAATTCAATGTTCTCCCAACTGCCAAGATAGTGTTGCCACCTGAGATGAAGTAAGGATGGTAATACTATGTCTGACTGGGGCTCTTATGCTCTGATTAGTCTACATCTTGTTTGAAAGGTGTAACTATTTATTTCATTTCTTTCCTATTGAAGTGGCTCAGACCAAGACCACACCTGGAGGAAGAAAAAAACAATAAAACAGTCTTTGTAGAAGAGTCTAAAAGCAACTCCAAAATTATATAATGAAGTCTCTTAAAATCTCCCTTTTTATTCTTACCAGTCATTAATCTCTCTCTCTCTCTCTCTCTCTCTCTCTCTCTCTCTCTCTCTCTCTCTCTCTCTCTCTCTCTCTCTCTCTCTCTCTCTCTCTCTCTCTCTCTCTCTCTAACTTATGAGAAAAGTTCTGATTAACAACGTAACTATGCAAATTTTTAAAAGGAAGGAAGGAAGAAAAGTAGGATGATGGTAATGATAAGAGCAATGAACACTACAGTAAGAAATATGAGAAAGATAACGTGTACCTGTATGCATGATGTTTGACTGTTGAAAAGCGATGTTATCTATGAGAAAATATTATTCCAAACAGAACACATAAGCAACCAAGATACGTCAAAAATACGCAAAAAAAAAAAAAACAATCTCTAGGATATCTCAGTTATGTCTACTAAGGCATGCTATAACTTGTCAAAATAAAACGACGAAATATTTCAGTATATGTTGCAAACACAGACATACACGTGCTTCCGTTCACGCTGAATAAAATTTCTGGTGGACTGTAATCATGTTTAGGCGCCTTATTTTCAAACATTTGCATTTCAATCTGCCTACGACTGAAAACTTCCCCTCATTAAACGCTCTTTACCTTTTGCAGTAAAAACATCGTTTAAACTTTCTATTTCTGCGATGGGAAAGCTTGGGTACGCAAGTGGAAGTGTTTGATACCGACGCCTATAGCTTCCCTTACCCTCTTCATGACTGTGTTAACGGTGGGCTTGAGACTGATAGAAGGACGCAACACACCACACTTGACGATGAATTACGTAGCAGGAAATACGATGATAACTATTTTTTCTTTGTTCAAAATATATACAACAATAATATGAACAGTATGAAGATGAAGTGAAAGCACTTTTGAAGGAGGTAAAATAACAGTTGTGCATCAAACGGATGATTACAAAGGGATTACATATAATTACAAAGCATAAAACGCAGCAATACATTTTGAAGTATTTCTTAGTAAGTTGGTAAGTTTTTTTTTTATTTCACTACTGAACTCTTAACTACTAAAGAGATGAGAGAATATACCAAAGAATGAAAAACATAATTTGAACAAAGAGAGCGCAACACGTAGGAGCGAAAATCAAGGGAAGTACTGTTATCATTGCACAAAACAGAATGGAAAAGAACGGAACTAGATGCAATATTATAGACTGGCACAGTAACCAGCGGAGGAAGGATAGCGAATACCGTTAATGGAAAGCCGGCAGTAACAAGAGAAAATTAAATATATACAGGACGTACACAGCTACTTCACTTCACAACCCACGTCCTACATATGTAAAAAAAATATATATATATTTTCTTAATTAAGGCTTTCTCCTCTCTCACATCATCCTCACTATCATCATCCTATTTATAAACCAAAATTCCATTTTTACGTGCTTTTCTTATGCTCCAACCTCTTCCTCTTCTTCTTCTTCCTCCTCCTCCTCCTCCTCCTCCTCCTCCTCCTCCTCCTCCTCTTCTTCTTCTTCTTTTTCTTTTTCTTCTTCCTCTTCCTCTTCCTCTTCCTCTTCCTCCTCCTCCTCCTCCTCCTCCTCCTCCTCCTCCTCGCGCTCCAGACACAGGGTGTCATACTGCCTAACTTCAAAATCACAGAAAATGAAATCCTCTCAGTTATGAACCGCATGAACGTAAACAAAACACCTGGGCCAGATAAAATAACAACCAGGCTTCTTAAAGAAGCAAAAAATGAGCTCGTGAAACCACTCACGACTTTATTTAATAAAACATTACTAGCGGGGAAAGTCCGCAATGAGTGGAAGCTAGCAAACGTCACGCCAATTTTCAAAAAAGGAAATAAATCACTCCCAGCAAATTACAGGCCAATCAGTCTTACTTCAGTAGTGTGCAAGCTGATGGAAACAGTAATTAGAAATAAGATGGTCACGTTCCTATAAGAGAATAAAATAATAAAAGACTCCCAACACGGATTCAGAAACAGGCTCTCCTGCCTAACAAATTTACTAGAATTCTTTTATGAAGTATTTAACTCGCATGACAACACAAAAGCAGTTGACATTGTTTACCTCAATTTCCAGAAAGCTTTCGACACTGTCCCACATAAGAGACTAATAAGTAAAGTAAAAGCTCACGGCATAGCCGGAAATACCCTGAAATGGCTGGGAGATTGGCTCTCTGACAGAAAATAACGTGTTGTTATCAATGAAAAAGAATCAGAGTGGCATAAAGTAAATAGTAGTGTTCCTCAAGGCTCTGTTTTAGGACCAGTACTCTTCATAATATACATCAATGATATTTATGAAGGCATAAACTGCACTTTAAGTGAATTTGCGGACACCAAAGTAATGAGTAAAGTAGACTCAGCATCACAATGGCAAGAATTACAGAGTGACCTCAACAAATTAGCATGCTGGGTGGGAAAATGGCAGATGAAATTTAATGTAGAAAAGTGTAAGGTCCTTCATATCGGAAACATTAATGTCCAAGCTAAATACTTGATGAATATTGTGTCTCTGGCAAGTACGGAAAAAGAAGTAGTAGATCTTGGTGTTGTGGTTTTAAAAGATCGTAAGCCGAGCCAACACTGCACAGAAACAGTGAAAACGGCAAATAAATTAGTAGGGTTCATTAGAAGAACCCTCGAATTTAAATCTGAAAATGTTATATTTGCCATATATAACTAACTCATTGGTGCGTCCTAAACTCGAATATTGTGTGCACTTCTGGTCGCCATATTACATAAAAGACATTCAAAAACTGGAAATAATACAACGTAGAGTAACTGAAATGATCCCAAGATTGAAAAATACGACATATGAGAAGCAACTGGAACAATTAAACCTACTCAGCTTAATAAAGCGCAGGATAAGAGGTGGCCTAATCGAAATTTTCAACATTTTTAAACGATATAGCAACCTTGACGTTGGTGAGTATTTTAACATCGATACCTCAAACACAACAAGAAATAATGGTTGTATTTTTTTAATTGTAAAGAGCAGATGTATTCCATCATTCAAAAACAAAATTGATACATATTTAAAGGCTAACCCCCAACAAGCTCTCTTCTTGTCCGAAAAAACACGTATTACTTATTAATGCCATGGTTTCTGTGTTTCTTTTCATTTCAGGTAGACATATAGAGTTTACCATTGGTGAATGGCAGAATTTCCCTTCATCCTTTCCTGTAAAAATTCCAAGTCAGTTTTTCCATACTGCATGATACTTTTCCAAACTATTTTCCATGCCAGCGAAAGCTGGAGGGAGTGGTGGTGGGAAAGAACTTTCTCCTGTATTGCCCTGTCTCTCTTCCCTGTAGATAGTTAGCAGTAGTTACCAAGCAGCCTTGAAAGGACCAAAAGGTTTGTTGCTGCTTGGCCTTCCTTTGTATTCTTCCTCCTCCTCCTCCTCCTCCTCCTCCTCCTCCTCCTCCTCCTCCTCCTCCTCCTCCTCCTTAATCCGATGTTCACTCAGGTGGATTGCCAAAGCCTGAGAATCAACGTGCACGTAACTCTTTCAACTACACATTATTAAAGGGAAAACAGAAAAAGAATATCAGTTGAAATTTTCCTTTTAACTTTTCGCTTCATCAAAGAACGCTAGTTGAATGTGTTACCGGATCATGGGATTTTAGCACGCTGTTTCTGAATAGTCAAAATAGTCTATATTAAGCTAAACTGATTTTTGGTGTAGTGGGAGTTTCTCTCTCTCTCTCTCTCTCTCTCTCTCTCTCTCTCTCTCTCTCTCTCTCTCTCTCTCTCTCTCTCTCTCTCTCTCATCTACTTTTAAGCTGCTTTTGTGCCATTACCATTCACATCTACACGTGAAAAAAATAATAATTTGGAAAGATGGGTTTCTAAGAAACATTTCCAATTAAAAATAAATTAAAACAAAGCATAATTCAATGGCAAAAAATGATTTAACTAAACTGTAGAAGTAAGCGACCTAAGAAAGATTCATTTGAAGTTCCCAAAATCAATTTTCTTGAGTATTTCTTGAGCTCCTTTTGAATCTGACTTTCTCAAGACGGTGGCGTGGGAAGGAGTACCCCGCAGTCTTGGTGGTGTCCCTGACAGGCCAAGTGGGCGCACAAAGAGGTAATCTAATGCTCATTGTGGTCACCTTCCTCTGGGACACCCCTACTACCAATTACATAGTGTGGCCCCACTTCAACTCTACCCTTGATGCCAGGTGATGAAGGATGGCTACCTTTCAAAAACAGGTCTACCTCCTTTCATATACCTCCTCACCTCTTGCCACCTGTCCCCACCCGCTCAGCATCAGTTTACCTCTCCCCTCAACACCTGTTTATCTGCCTGCCCTCCACTACTATTCAAATATCTTAACATACCCTTACGCCACCTAACTGTCCCTCACTCAAGCCTTTACCTCCACACTTGTAGCCTATTTACTCGCCTAAAACGATGCATAACTTGTCTCTATATGCACCTGCCTTTTCCTACTAATTGTATCTTTTATTTATTTTTTATCATCAAGTTTATTTTTGCTCTTGAGTCTCTACCGCCTACATGTCAGCCTACCATTATTAGTCTTGTATCTTCTCTCCATATATCATTTTTCCCCACAACTAATAAGACTTCACAGTTACTAGTTCCGTTCTTCATTCTTCTCTCCTTCCCTCGGCCTTCCATGTCATCGCTGCCTCCCTCCCGGCAATATCTAAGCCTCTCCAGTAATACATTTTTAGTGAGGAGTTTTAAAGACCTAGCTTGTGTGTGTGTGTGTGTGTGTGTGTGTGTGTGTGTGTGTGTGTGTGTGTGTGTCTATATATATATATATATATATATA
>CM035184.1:3893232-3928307 GCA_020233015.1 Callinectes sapidus
ATATATATAATTTTCTTTTCACCATTTTGTTGGTAGACTCTGGAACTTACAAGTTTCTGTTTTTTTTTTTTTTTTTGTATCTCAAGAAATAAGTTGGATGACGTTTCTCTCACAACAAACAATACTGAGTAATTGCTGTCAATGAACCACACATAGTTATAAGATATAGATATAGACATAAATATATGCATACTGAATTGAGTTTATGACATATTCCAAAAATTATAAACCCAAATTAGCTAACCTGATTTTTTAAAAGCGGGAATAAAGATGTATCTTTCTTCCTTAATTTGTGTTCTAACTGTTGGCCAGCCTTCCTTACCAGTGAGAAAGTATGAATGAGATGATGGAAGTTGTCTCCTTTCCTGCAGTTTCTCTATAAAGGAAATGTTTTTACGGCATCTTCTGTAGAAGTAAGTGCTTACTTCTCATAGTGCAAAGTATGAGGAAAGAGAAATATAGCCACCATCACTAATCCTTCTACAGGGGGTGTGAGTTTCGTGGTTGTATCTGGCGTGGCTGTGACAGGAAGCTCTACCGTTTTTTTTTTTTAAGTCTTAATTTCTAAATATATCATGTGAGTTTAGCAATTATCAGTATTACCGAAGGATACAAAGCTTAACTTACACTTATGAGTTTGAAGGAAGAAAAAAATCAGCTATATTTCTCTTCCTTCATTCGTTACTCTAAGAAAACTAAACATTAACTCACGCCAACTCAACAAAGATTATCTGTAAATGATAAATGTAGAGATGGTGAGTGTCAGGCTCTCTGTGAGGCTGTACCTGAACAATGTTTGGAAATTAGATTGACTACCGAGAGTGGGAAGGAGCTGTGACGGGCTGTACCATTGCCCATGTGTTCCAAGAAGAGACACAACAAAAACAACAACAACAACAACAACATGAGAGAGAGAGAGAGAGAGAGAGAGAGAGAGAGAGAGAGAGAGAGAGAGAGAGAGAGAGAGAGAGAGAGAGAGAGAGAGAGAGAGAGAGAGAGAGAGAGAGATTTGTTTTTTGTTTTGTTCAATTTATTACGCCCGAGGGCGACAGACCCAGTAACACTACAGGTACTTTGTTATGTACAGAGCACTCGTGTCTCGCAGGGCACGCTGAACACACCCACCCACCCACACACACACACACACACACACACACACACACACACACACACACACACACACACACACACAAATATGTACAAAGGAGAGTATATTAGAAGTTTAATAGCCACCAAAGTGAGGGTGGCGGGTAAGGAGTACATCGAGGTGATCATCCGTGAGCAGGTGTTTGCATACATTAATTAAATCAAGTCCTCGCGGGAGTATGTTGATCACTGTGGGACAATGAAGGCAGTAATGGTCAAGGGTGTTGGCATTGGGAGTGTTACACAGTCTACAGGAGGAGTAGTGCGGCATGTCCTGCGCCTGGGATACTTGCCACACAGGCCTGTACCCCAGCCTGAGCCGAGCACTCACAACATTGTGCCTGCGCACCATGAGGCCATGGCGGCGGTATTCGTAGCGACATTGAAGGAAGCAGTCGTGGTGCTGTATGGACACACTGCTGGCCCTCTCTGCATTTCTGCGATGTACTGTCGTAGCGTGGGCAGCTGAGTATATGGTGTGTCTGAGGCAGCGAAGCGACGGGTCAGCATGCGCCTCATCCCAGTCCAGCGTACAGGCCGCCTTGGCAAGACGATCCACCGTCTCATTGCCACTAAGACAGATGTGAGAGGGCGTCCACACGAAGGCTATGGTAAGGGATGCATCGCGAGCGAGGGCGAGGTGACGCAGAATGTCCTGCACGACGCGGCCAGAGCTGGGTGTTGGAGAAGAGAGGGAGTGGAGAGCCGGCTGAGAGTCGCAGACTATTACTCCATTCAGGCTACGTTGAACAAGTAGGCTTACAGCGTCCAGCACCCCGTGTAACTCACAGAAGGTGGAGGTCGATGAATTGGGGAGGCTGCGGCCGATCCATCCGCCCTGCGTAGGTGGTGGCAAGGTGGTAGAGTACACGGCACAGGCAGCACTACCGTCAGCCTGCACTGAGCCGTCAACGTAGATGTGATGAGCATCGGGGATGGACGCAGACACACTGGCGACGGTTTCCAGGGCTGCCTGCTTCTGTAGAATAGGATGGGCATCTTTGGTAATTGGCGTAAAAGTAACGTCTACGGAGGGAATCCGCCATGGTGGCAAATGAGGGACAGCTTGTTCTTCAGGTACATGGAGGTTAAGGGCACGGTAGTTGTCACACACTGCCCGAAGTAGATTTTGGCCACCTATGCGAAGTGGGAGTCTGGGGACGTCTGGGTTGAGTGAGGCTTTGATGACGGCAGAGTAGTGCGGGGCAAGATGCGTAGAGTGGAGACATTTCACTGTGAAATATGTGATGTTGGCGTAAATCCTTTCGACGATGGGTGGCATATTGAGTTCAATCTGCATATTGACTATACGAGTGGAGGGAGGACAACCAAGGATGAATCGCATGACCCGGTTTTGAAAGTGTTCAAGAGGTCGTAGTGCAGTTCGTGGTAGTTGAGCAAGAGCAGGGGACAAGTAATCGACGACAGAGCGAATAAACTGTATGTAAAGGGTCCTCAAAACAGGGGTTGATACACCGGTGGCATTGGTGGCGAGCCATTTGATAGGAGTGAATCGAGGCTCCAGACGATCAAGAAGGTCCTTGACTATGGGGTGAACACGATGTCTTGCTGGTATAGGTGGAGTGACCCGAACTGGAGCGCCAAGGTAAGTGTACTGTGTGCAGTGAGGGATGACAGTTCCATCCACGGTGAGCGGCGGCAGTGCTCTGAGGTTACGGGAGGAAAATATTCTGCTCTTTTCTGGGGAGATAATTAAGCCACAGGAGACAGAGGACAAGTGAAAATCATGAAGAAAGCGCTGTAGAGCGGGAGGTGATGAGGAGTGGATACAGATGTCATCCGCGTAACACATGATGGTAATTCCAGGGATGGCAGGGAGAAGTGAGAGAAGTCGGTGCATCAACACATTAAAGAGAAAGGGGCTCAGAACACCACCCTGTGGAGTGCCAAGTTCAAACTGCTCATAGGCACTATACGCCCCCTTAAAAAGGACACGTGAGACCCTATTACTCAGATAACCTCGTATCCAACGGAGAAGGTTGCCTTTCACACCAAATTCCACCAGCTGATCAAGAATGACTTCCCGGTTGGCAATGTCAAAGGCAGATTTGAGGTCGAGGAAGGCAACCACACTGGTGGGAGAGAGGCGGGTGTAGAGTTCAGCGAGGCAGTGGTGTGTGCTGCGGTGTGGAAGGAAACCGTATAGGCTGGGAGAGAGGCTATCATGAAGGCGATGCATCAGCCGAGCAAGAAGGATATGCTCAAAGATCTTGCTGAAGCAGGAAGTAAGGGAGATAGGTCGGAATTTGTCGGTTCCTGGTTTCGGTATAGGAACAATGGTGCTGGAGGTCCAGGCGGAAGGCACGTGTCCCCGGCTGAAGCAGAGATTGTAGAGGTGTAGAAGTGGGTTGCCAGGAACTCTCTGAAGGAGACGGAGGACTTGATAGGTGAGGCCATCATCCCCGGGGGCAGTATTCTTGGACTGAGCAAGGGCACGCCTTAGTTCTTCCTCGGTGAGCGGCAACGCATCTTCCTCGTCTGGAGTGAGTAGGGCAGCCATCAGACGGAGGTTGCGGGCGTTGCGTTGGGTGGAGAGGGCATCCTGAATGTGCACGGGAAGGTTGCGAGTGTGTGACTGTGCAGACCAGGTAGTGATGAGGTCGTTAGCGTAGTTAAGAGGACTGTGGTGGAGGGCGCAGGTAGGTTTCTTCCTGACAGTTTTGTTGATGAGTTGCCACATGGCATTAACACTGGTCTGGTGGTTAATACTGTCCGTATATTTGTGCCACGCCTCTGTGGAGACGCACTTCTGAAGAGCGACCAAATCATCCCTTGCCAGCTGGTACTGACGTAGGTGGTCCGGTGTTGGTTGAGCCTGGAAGGTAGTACCAGCAACCGTTGCCGTCCTCACGGCAGTAGTGATGCGCTGATCCAACGTCCAGGCGCGGGCCACAGGACGATGCTTGAGATGAGGCCTAGTGACATAATAGTTGTAAAAATCATGTGTAGCCTGAACCAGTGAGTGAAAAAGGTTGTCAGGGGAAAGAAAGTCAAATGTGGGCATGAGACGAGAGATGAACGTAATGTACGTGGGACAGTACTTAGGAGGAATGGAGATACGGGTGCGGTGGTGATGGGGTGCAGCAGCAGCAGGGAGAGAGTACTGCAGACTGAGGGCAACATGATCAGAGAAAAGAGAGGGAATGGAATGACAGTTGACGCAGGATGGAACAAGACCAGACGTGATAATGTGATCGACTGTGCCGCCGCGGGCGTGCGTGGCTCCTCCAGTGCCCCAGCGAGTGAGCCGGTAACGACGAATGTAGTTGAGGAGAGGCAGGCCATTACGGTTGGGAGTGGAAGAAGCGTCACCAAGGGCAGGATGCCTCGCATTGAAGTCCCCCATATAGATGAATCCACGATCGGTAGGGGTAGGAAGGGCTGGAAGATTAATAACGCCTGGAGCAGAGTACACATTACACAGCCGGAGCGTGCCATCCCCCACAGTGATCTCAAAGAGTTGAAAAGTCATGTCATTCTGGGCAGAGCAGCGAAGAAGGTTGTGAGGCACGGAGGAGTGTACGTAGGTAACCAAGCCATTCCTGGTATAGTGTGCGTAGGATGTGTAGCCAGAGAGCGCAGGAACTGCGTCCCTTTGTTGGGCGCCGCCAGGAAAAGCTTCCTGAATGAAGACGACGTGTGGATGGTGGTGGTAAACATAGGTCTTCAGGGCAGTGAGTTTACTGTGGTGTCGGAGGCCGAAGGCATTCCATGATATGACATGTAACTGCATGGTATTAGCGAAGGTTACCTCTGGTCTTGCGGGAAGCAGATGAAGTGGGGGAGTGAACGGATGCGCTGCCAGAAGCAGTGCAAGGAGGTGATGGCTTGGTGGGTGAGAAATCACCAAATTTTTCAAGACGGGAAGCAATGACGTCAAGTCTTTCAGTGAGGGCCGAGACAGAGGCAATGACTACCCCATGGGATTCAGTTAATCCGGAGAGAGTAGTGGCGGCGGTAGCTCCTTGGGAAACCAGGCTGTCTATGCGGGCATCGATGGCATCGAACCGTGCCGCAAGAGCAGCGCAACGGGATTCCAGGGCGGCGACAGCGTTGCGAAGAGTGATGATTTCAGAAGAAGTACGTGGAGCAGGGGGAGAGACAGGAGGTGGTGGTGGTGGTAGCGAGGGCGCTTGTGGCTGTGGCTGAGAGTGGTGGGAGTCGGCACGGGACCGCCTGGCGCAGCCATGCCAGACGTTAACTCCAGGCATGAGACACCGAGGACACTTCCACTTCGAAGTGTCAGGCTCTGGAGTAGAGGAAGTTTCTGCTGTAGAGGTGGTGGCAGACTGGGCGGCAGGTGCGGTTGAGGTGCGGTATGGGCATGAGCGGGAGGCGTGGCCACCCGCGCACCACGCACACTTCTCTGAGGCAGAGCAATATCGGGATATATGGCCAATACCCCAGCAGTTGAAGCACCAAGGCTGCTCGTCCTTCATTCTGCGAAACTCACAGGGAGGAAGGCAAGGCAGGAAGGAGAAATCGTATAGAGGCGGGGGCGGTGACAAGAGACTCCAGGTGATGACCAGACGGTTGATGGGCGTGCCGTGTTGACGAAAGCGGCGGACAGTATGCACACCTGGCAACTCTTTGGCGAGGGATGGGTCCACATCCACAGGGTAGCGGGTGATGAGGTAAGTGGGAAACTTACGGGTCCTTTCACTCGAGTCCTGGATGTCCAGTTGTACTGAAGAAAACTCTCCACCCATGACACTGTCGAGTATGTCCTTTCGACGCCTCGAGATATAGACAAAGCGAGATGTAGCAGCAGACATTTTCACCTCCGCCAACTCACGATCAAGACGAAAGGCGGTGTTGACGTCATTAAGCCAGCGAAGCTTCACAGCGGTGGTTGGGTTTTGCTTGAAGGCCAGCTTGACGTACTCGTCGCGGGGAGCGAAGGCAGGAGTAGCAGACAGGGGTGGAGTGCGATGATGAGGACGAGGTAGGGAGATGTCAGTGGCCGGCTGTTGAGCAGGAGCATCATCTCGCTTGAAGGTTTTAGCAGCAGGTGACGCGGGTTCACTGCCGGTGTCGGACTCCCGATCCATGGTTCGTTTGGCGGAGGCTGAGTAGTGAGGATGTCTGTGGGTTTCAAGCGAGGGCCAATGTACAGAGGCGTCATCATCGTCGCTCATGGCAAGGTCAGCCTCAACCTCAGCGACAGAGGCAGGACCTGAGTACTCCATTTGGCGAGGGTGTTGGCAACAGAGGTGAAGTGTGACCGCAGAGGAAGTGACGCACCTACCACGTCACTACACCCCGAACCGCGTATGCGCGGATCCGGGGACCGCCGAGGATCCGGGGCCCCCGAACGTAGGGGTCTGGACCAAGCGTCTGAAGTTTCTTGCAAGCTACAGACTAAGTCCAAAAACCCAAACCACACTGAAGGTACTATGGCAACGACGATGGCTTACTAGATATCTCTGCTGAATAGGGAGGTTGGCAGGTCGCTCAGGCGCTCAAAAACTTGCAGAAGGTATGGAGCTCAAGTGAGGCGGTGTTGACAGAACAATCAACCAACCGAGACTCGAGAGAGAGAGAGAGAGAGAGAGAGAGAGAGAGAGAGAGAGAGAGAGAGAGAGAGAGAGAGAGAGAGAGAGAGAGAGAGAGAGAGAGAGAGAGAGAGAGAGAGAGAATTGGTTGGTATATAATACTATATATGACTTTTAAAGATATTTAAAAAGAAAAAGTATTGATTGATAATACACGTGACCAGTTCCGTCTTCGTAAACGTTCTTGTTCACTCGGTCGTGTTCACTCGGTCGTGATTTGCGGTCGTGTTCACTCGGTCGTGTTCACTCGGTCGTGTTCACTCGGTCGTGTTTTGCGGTCGTGTTCACTCGGTCGTGTTTTGCGGTCGTATTCATTCGGTCGTGACTGCGGTGGTGTTCACTTGGTCATTTTCACTCGGTCGTGTTCTGCGGTCGTTTTCACTAGGTCGTGATCTGCAGTCGTGTTCACTCGGTCGTGATCTGCGGTCGTTTTCACTCGGTCGTGATCTGCGGTCGTGTTCACTCGGTCGTGTTTTGCGGTCGTATTCATTCGGTCGTGACTGCGGTGGTGTTCACTTGGTCATTTTCACTCGGTCGTGTTCTGCGGTCGTTTTCACTAGGTCGTGATCTGCAGTCGTGTTCACTCGGTCGTGATCTGCGGTCGTTTTCACTCGGTCGTGATCTGCGGTCGTGTTCACTCGGTCGTGTAACTACGGTTGACTTCGTTCACTCCGCGTTTTCCTTTAAACTTATTTCAGTCTGCGTCTCCTTTCTTACTTTTTTTTCCTTTTTTATCTTTTATGTTTTTTATGTTTTTTTTATTTATTTATTTTTTTCTAATGTTTTTTTACCACACTTTACCATTGGCACCTGAGGGGAGGTGCCGTGAAGGGTGCAGCTTTCCTTCCCATCTCACTCCATGATGTTTGCATCCTCCTCGAGGGAGCTGCTCTCCTCCCCACCCCCATCACTCACCCAGCAGCTCCAACAGCTCGCCATCAATCAGGCTGAATTCTCCCTCCAGATGGTCACCAGCCTCTTCCTCGCCTGCACTGGTCCAAGAGGCCTCTGCACGGTCCAGCTCCTTCTCCATTCTGTCCATCTCAGCCTGAAGGGCAGCCAGCTCTGAGGCGCAAGTCCTCTTCTCCTTCAACAACACCTTCCCTTCATTCCTCATCACCGTGCACTCCGCCGACAGGATGTCCACGTAAGTGTCCATCGCTGTTGGCGGCTTGACTGGCAGGGCCTCCCAGTACCATAGCGGCTTACACTGAAGGCAATGGCAGACACGGCCAAGTGCCTTCTTCTGTGTCTCTCCCTGGCCTTCCACAGCCTCACTCTCGGCCTTTCCTGGCTCCTTCACTTCCTCGCCGTCTTCTGCCTCATCCTGCGGCTCTTGATCTTCATTTCTTATATTGAGCCGCAGGACAAACCCTTCAGGCCCTTCATCCCCCAGGCGGTGCAGAAACTCTGCCACCGGCTCAGTGAGGGTGACCTTCCCGTAGGTGAGTGTCACCACCACCTTCACCAGGGCGTCTCCGGACCTGGCGTTCGCCTTCTGCAGGCAGGCCAGGTCAAACTCTGCGGGCAGGGTGGTGTAAGCCTGCCGGTGGCGACAGAGTTCTAAGTATTCGAACTCGAAGGTTGCCACCTTCTTGTAAACAGGTCGTGGCAGGCATTGCCACCACCGCCCCAGTTTCTGCACCAACACCTTCACCTTGTGTGGTTTGGTGAAGGGGTCGCCGCCGGTCTTCACAACGGAAATGCAGCGCTTTTCCATTTTTCTTCGGACTTGGGGGTTTTCTACCTGCCTGCTGAATAAGGTTGCTGCGGCAGGTACACCCGCCTAATATTTAACTTCATTTCTGTCTTTGCATCACCTCCACCATCAGCTAACTCCAAGCCTCTGCGGCGCCCGTCTCTGATTGGACGACTGCCTGCCTGTCTCCGCATATCTCTTTGGACGCCCCGCTGCTTTCGTCTCACATTGTCACTATGTGCATTCTCACGTTCTCTGAGCACGGCATCTTCACTACTACGAATGATGGAAGAGAGAGAGAAAGAGAGATAGAGAGTAAGGAAGGGAGGGGGAGAAGGAATTCTTCTACAGGTAACAAGCTGAGGAATCCTTCTTTGCTACCAGAAAAACACTAAAACAAATAACGTCTCCTCCAGCACAACCAATCTTGTCAAATATGTATACGTGAATGCCAATAAAAATAAACATTCTTCATATATTTTCAACTTATTCTTCCTCCTATTCATCATCATTGTGATGAGACAAACTTTATGTCCTGTCCACTGCTTCACTGATGATACCACTCTTCCCTTTACCACGTGTTTTTATAGACACTTAATCCATCAGGAATCAAATACCTCACTTAGGCAGATCCAAACCTCAAACGCCAAAACTCTCATCTTTGTAAAGATTTATGGTTCAGGCAAAACAAGCAGAGTTGTTCAATACCACATTAATGAAATATTTCCATCCATCAACTCACCACAACGTATCCTCTCTCCTCCAATGACAATGAACTGCATGGCTCCCTCTTTTATAATCAACATTTTAGTTGCTTCTTCACATGATCTAAACAGGAAATTTCACGTCTCATCTTTAGTAGCCTACGCAAGTTCCTCTCACCCACAAAGCTATTACCTCTATACAGTAGCCTTATTTGTCCATGTATGGAGTACGCATCCTATACATTTGACAAAAGTATTTTCTTTGATTCGTTGATAAATAAATTCTCTTAAGAAAATACATAGATGAGGTGAAGGAAATAACTTTGCACTTACAAGGAAAAAGTACATTTGGAGAAGACATGGGGAACACACACACACACACACACACACACACACACACACACACACAGAAAGAGAGAGAGAGAGAGAGAGAGAGAGAGAGAGAGAGAGAGAGAGAGAGAGAGAGAGAGAGAGAGACGAGAGAGAGAGAGAGAGAGAGAGAGAGAGAGAGAGAGAGAGAGAGAGAGAGAGAGAGAATGGTTGATTGTGGTGATTTAACAGTGAGATTCCTTGTGGTCAACACCAGCGCCATGTTGACTGCTTCGCTACTTTCCTCAGCGTGCATTTGCTGAAAAATGCAGTACTTGAGATAAATAACCGTGAGTGTCGCAGCGTCTCATTGCCAAGCGGGAGGAAGAACAAGGGCCACGCTGCAGTATATATTGAGGGAAGCCGAGAAGCAAGGCACAGTTCGGCTCTCCACCCGTCCAGCGACATGAACGCTCTGGTTACTCGGCTCTTTGTGGTGTCTGTTTATCTTTGTTCACAACTGCTACAGTCACTGTCAACAGTGTTGTTGTCACGCGGCGCTCAAACAGGCGGGCTACTTATACCTCTAAGAAAATCGATGAAACTATTATTTCTAACAAGTGTAAGAGTTCAAGAAAAAAAGAACATTCATTTAGCTAAATAAGCCTGGCCGTTCCTTTAAAGCACGGTTCTGTCCGGAGCTAGCTTGGCCTTATTATGGGAGTTTTCATCTCCAAGTACACCTTAATTTATACAATGGTAGTGTTATCTGAGCCCAGTTTATCCCAACAGGTTGTTTTGGCAGTGATGGTGGCGACCACCGCCCATCAGGCCTACGGCATTCCTGTACCCGGCACTCTCTCCCACGGCACCCACGCCTACGGGTATGGCCAGGCGCCCTACGTGGGTCCGCTGGCTTCCAGTGTTCCCACCGGCATCCCTGTAGGGGATACGTACGAGGTGGCAGCCGCCCGTGACCAGTTCTTCAGAGCCTACCAGAACCAGCTGAACACCATCTACGCCATCCGTGCCAGCAAGGGACATGGCCACAGATATCACGACTCTGACGGCAACGTGATTGTGTCCCACTCCGCAACACACAACTCTTACGGCACACCTTCTGTACACTCTCCCGTTGTGCACACTTCCCACGCCGTGCATGTCCCCGTTGTCCACACTTCCCACGCCGTGCACACTGCCCCTGTCGTGCGCCACGATTATTAAGACAACAGTCCAGCAGGAACGTGTCGAAAGTAGCTGTTTCCAGACTGAGTTCTTCTCGACGCAACCAACTGATGGATCTTTCTTCGCTGCCACAACAACACTGTAGCAACCGACGTCTCCTCCACCACACCAAATCTTGTCAAATTTGTGTACATCTATGTCAATAAAAAATAAACCTCCCTCATGTAATATCTCTCTCTCTCTCTCTCTCTCTCTCTCTCTCTCTCTCTCTCTCTCTCTCTCTCTCTCTCTCTTTCCTCTATGTTTTTTTTTCGTACTTTCAATCCAAAGCTTCTTGTTACCTTTACGCACGCTCGCCTGCTGTCGTGCCCACGTTGTTGAATCTTCAGAATCCTTGACTACTTGGCTTATCTTACCCACATATTGTATGCATTTGTGATCCACTCTGCATTTTTTGCTTTTCTTAAACGTACAACTTTTCACAAATTAAATAGTTCACGTACAAAACTCAAAGAACACTCTACTTTTTATCTTTCTTAATTTGTTTTGGTTAAAATACAGAACTAAATGAATATTATTCACTGCCTCAAAAGCTAAAATTTCTTCACCTGTTTAATCAACACATCTTACAAGATCCCTCTTCTTCATTGACACTCAATTGTCCCATTCTTCTACATTGAAAATCCTCTATCCAAACTTTAATTACCTACATTCTAAACAGAAACTTTTACGGCTTCGAGACATTTGTCTCTTACTTTCGGCTAATTCTTTTGTTCTTGAAGGGGACTTGCAAATAATGGGCATTTCATTTTCATTGTTTGTGTAATCTTTGACCAGATTCCCCTCTTACCTAAAAAAAAAAAAAAAAAAAAAAAAAAAAAACACATACACACACACCTTCCCTAGTTCAAACATTTTGTGTGTAGTTTATCTTAACTCACTCCACCGAGGAGCGTTTCTCCCACAACAAACAATACTGAGTAATTGCCGTCAATGAACCACACAAGGACTGTCACTCACAAGGGCAATATAAACTTTCCATCATCATACAGTAAATATATGCATACTGAATTGAGTTTATAACCTATTCCAAAAAATTATAAACCCAAATTAGCCAACCTGATTTTTTAAAAGCGGGAATAAAGATGTATCTTTCTTCCTTAATTTGTGTTCTAACTGTTGGCCAGCCTTCCTTACCAGTGAGAAAGTATGAATGAGATGATGGAAGTTGTCTCCTTTCCTGCAGTTTCTCTATAAAGGAAATGTTTTTACGGCATCTTCTGTAGAAGTAAGTGCTTACTTCTCATAGTGCAAAGTATGAGGAAAGAGAAATATAGCCACCATCACTAATCCTTCTACAGGGGGTGTGAGTTTCGTGGTTGTATCTGGCGTGGCTGTGACAGGAAGCTCTACCGTTTTTTTTTTTTTTTTTTTTTTTTAATTCTCCCATTCTTCTTTTGACTACTGATTTTGAACTTTGCCAGGGACTGGCACTTCAGTAAGCTTTGTTTTTTTTGTTGTTGTTGTTGCCCTAGGCCGCCTCTCTTCTACATAATTTTTTTTTTTTTTTTTTTTTAAATCCGTGAGGGGACCGCTGGGAGCAAGGATGTTATAATCTTACAATCCTTGGCTGGGAGTGGCGCTTTTTAAGGTATGCGAAGCGACGCGTTCTCCGGGGTATGCCCATCATATTAAAAAATGGGACCAATCTAATTGAACTGAAACTAGGCAGTCATCCTGGAAGTACCTACGACCATCAATCAGTCTTGCTGACGCCCTCATACTCAGTCTCACTATGGACCGTTCTGCTGCAAGCTCGCTGTATGGCTTCACACCCAATATGAAACAGTAACATAAGAACATAAGAAAATTAGGGAAGCTGCAAGAGGCTGTTTGTTAGACCTATTCATGGCAGTTCCTATGTGACAGCGTGTAGAAGTACTTCTGGGGAGAAAAAAATAATAGGAGACTTATAGCCTACATTAATTCTCATAAACAGTTGCCCAGACAGTAATGGGCACCAAGACAAGCGAAAGAACGATCAGAAAATTTTTTGTATCAAGAGAGAGAAAGAGAGATTTCATGGTGATGTGCTCCAGCCTCTCACTTAATCAAATAAGTTTGCTTAATAAAATCATCTTAATTCTGATAATGTATATGAGTGAAAGCGATGACTTAAATATTTATTTCAAGGGTAAAATCTGGTAAAGAACCAAAAGCTCAGTTGACCGCGACTGTTGTGTTTACAGTGCCGTGATGGAGTGGTGGAGGCAGGCGGCGTGAGGTGGACTATAAGACAGTATTATTCTAACATTGAGTCACTATGGCGGCAGGACCCATAGCAGAACGTAATCAAGGTAAGGAGAGAGAATTATTTCACCTGGATGAATGTTGTGGTATAATGGGTGTAAATACTTAAATCATTTGTGTCGATCAGAAAACGTTTTTTATTTTTTTATTTTCAGTGTTATTATTATCAGAATTGCATTGATTTTCTTGTAAATCTATAATACAATCACATCCCATTCCCTCACCCCTCAAACCACCCAAACACGCTGAGATTTGGGTGTTTGGGCGGGGGCACACGAAACAACGATTTTATTTATTTTATTTTATTTTATTTTCTAGCCCACGGGCTGCGTTGTCCTTACCCTCCCTCCCAATACGACATCAGCCTAACCCTAACACAGTGGTAGCGGAAAGTTTGGGCGCAAGACGAAATGTAAACCAATCGGGCATTTATTAAGTAGACATTTAATTAAAGACATTCAAACAGCTCATGACTGTAATTAACTACCAAGCGATCTTTTAAGCCTGATGCATGTTGCCAGTTTTGTACGCGTTGGCGAAGGATATTATCTTAAGTATACTGTATTTCTATTTTTAGTTTCGCCACAGTTGAAGCGTCACGATCCTGACATGCCACAGGTATTCTATGGGATTTAAATCTAGTGAATTCCCAGGCCACTTTTAAAAGTAATCTACACCACAGTCCTGTAACCACTGGGTGATAGATGGAGGTGTGTGAGTTGCCAAGTCATGCGTATTGTCTTGCCTGAACAGTGGGACAAACCGTAGCCTTCAGACATAGCGAAAAGTTTGGTCGGGAATTGGTATTTTCTGTGTCCTTTGATAATTGTGGGAAATTTGAGTGCCTATCATTTTGCGCCCAAACTTTCTGCTGCCACTGTATACCTAAGATAGATATCCTAGCTCCTTCCCCGCTAGGATATATACTAACCTAACTAACCCTAACATAAACCTGACCTAACGCATCCAAGCCAGAGGGGGGCAGGGCGGGTGATGCAGGACCACCCGGAATATTTTTCATACCCTTCCCATCTGTTAGAGCTTTCCATACCGAGTGATTTGAACCTCATTTATAGCTCCCCCAAATCATTCATAATGGTTAGATTAGGTTAGCCAACTTCAGACTGGAAAAGTACTAGAAAAATACCCAAATTGATAGACTTGTGTAGTTGTAAAAATTTACTGACCACCTCTTCCATTATGTCACTAACCTGAACCTGACCTAATGTGTCGTAGCCAGGTGGGCTACACTCCCCCAGGATCCAAAATCTAGGGTCCAAAATCCAGACAAATTTTTATTATTATTATTTTATTTATTTTTTTTTCACTTATACCTTATATTTCATTAAATGGCCAACAGATGTCTCATGCGAGTTCCTATGCACTACCCAAACAACAACAGTAACACAAACACATATGTAAATACAATATACATATATATACAATATACATATATATATATATATATATATATATATATATATATATATATATATATATATATATATATATATATATATATATATATATAAGTATATTAATTTAGGAATGTATACAACTTATTGGCTCCTTGACATGGTGAACTCGTCTCTCCACAGATGACAAACGTTTATGGAATGACATAATCAGAGATGGTATCAACATCATTTTTGCAACAGTATGCAGTTGTAAATATGATGCCAATGCCAGCTCTGACTCCCCACACCATGTCATTTAGTAAACATTTGTTATCGGTTGAGAGAGGAGCTCACCATGTTAAGGAGCCAATAAACTGCATGCATTCATATATATATATATATATGTGTGTGTGTGTGTGTGTGTGTGTGTGTGTGTGTGTGTGTGTGTGTGTGTGTATGTATGTATACAGCAGTACCTCTGGATTCGAACTTAATTTGTTCTTTTTGGCTGATCGAATTGCAAAAATTCAAATTAGTAAGCAAATTTTACCGTTGAAATTAATGTAAAAACATTCAATCCGTTCCAGTTTATTTTGAATAAAAAACAGTTACAAAAAAATCTGAAAATACTTTGATGGTGGCAGTGGCTGTGGTCAGAGTTGGTTTGTTAATACTGAGCAGCTTTGCCAACAATAGGTTATGATATTGGGTTTAGTTATTAACCCTTGGGAACGTATTCCTGATTAAGATTGTTGTTTCCATATATTAGTAAGCTGATCTATGTTACTTGGACTTTTTAGTGGGTCAGACATGTTCTCTTCCTATTTACTGTTATCTGGATTAATACACTTCTGATCAATGACATACTTGTTTGGAAACATAGAGATGACCAAATAAATCCAAAAGCCAATTAACTAGAAAATTAACTTGTTTACTTTTGTTCATGAATTAGAGTTTGATTGCACCTGTGTTACTATTGAGAAGGAATGTTAATGTTTCTTTGCTCCTCAGATG
This sequence comes from Callinectes sapidus, assembly GCA_020233015.1. Lineage (NCBI taxonomy): Eukaryota > Metazoa > Arthropoda > Malacostraca > Decapoda > Portunidae > Callinectes > Callinectes sapidus. Next base: position 3,908,573 of record CM035184.1, read on the forward strand.
CCACAATATATGTTGGTGGCCTGGATGACAAGGTGTCTGAGGGACTACTCTGGGAGCTGTTTGTGCAGGCGGGGCCAGTGGTCAACGTACACATGCCCAAGGATCGAGTCACCCAGCAGCACCAAGGATATGGCTTTGTTGAGTTCATGGGCGAGGAGGATGCAGACTATGCCATCAAGATAATGAACATGATAAAGGTAATTGTTTGCAAGAGGAGTGCATGATAAGCTGCATCAGAAAAAACAGCCAACAATGAGTATATGTTCATTTTATTTTCTCTCCATATGTAGAAAGGGCAACAAAAATTGCATTATAAGAGGGGCTGTTGTGGTGCCGGTTATATACAGAGACAAAAGTGTGAGCCAAAGCCAGAGAGTAAGTGTCTTGAAACCTCCCTCTTGAAAGAGTTCAAATCATAGGATGATGGAAATGCAGGAGGCCGGAAGTTCTAGTGTTTACCAGCCTTTTCAGACATTACCAAGCAGAAAAGTTTCACATAAATCTCTAAAGGAGGATAATCAAGATTTAGTAAGGAAAGCTAGAAGATCACCAGCAGAGTGGCCTTATCAGAAACTTTACATGCAATCAGGGAAGTAGACATGCAATCATATGGAAGATTGTGAAGTGATAGATATTGAACCCCTTCAGTTCTTTGATGCATTTTCGTATTTATTCTGCTTATTTGTTGATTCTATACAGTTTCAGAAACTCATGTGGGGATTAGAATAGAACAGACACTGGCCATTAATCTAATGACTTCCATAGACCCTTCTTAATGTCAATGGAATCTTGTAATCATACCCAAAACTGAAGGTAAAAATGTGTCCCAATACTGAAGGAGTTTAAAAGTCTTACCATAGATGATAGATTAAAAAAACTTTCAAACATGGAATTAAAGAAATAGGACTGTAGTTTGAGGGATTTAAACAGTTATCCATTTTAGGAACAGGTTGAATGTGGGCAACCATTCAACAAGAAGGAACAGTAGATGTTGATAGACTGCATTGAAAGAGTTTGACCAGGCAAGATGCAAGCACAGAAACTCAAGCAAAGTGCTAAACATTTTGAGGGTAGTTGGATCTCAAAATAAAGAAATTTTCAAATAGTTTGAGAGCAGTCTGTGTTTTGTAAATTTTATTGGGTAATTAAAAAATATTTGATAAAATTTAGCATTTTTTATGTAAGAGGGAAAAATTGACCAAGGGAGTTAAAAAAGATGGCCCACTTAGTTGTCAGTTCCCTTTCAGGTCTAAGCAACTTTGCCAAAAGAAAGGGACAAATGTTTTGAAACCTCCCTCTTAGATGAGTTCAGGTCATAGGAAGATGGAAATACAGAAGCAGGTAGGGAGTTCCTGGGAAAGTATGAATGATTGAGAGTACTGATTAGTTCTTGCATTAGAGAGATTAGCGGAATAGAGGTGAGAGAAAGAAGAGAGTCTGGTTTAGCAAGGCCGTAGGATGAGGGGAGGCATACGGTTAGCATGAAAATAGCGGTAGGAGATAAGAAGAGATGCAACATTGCAATGGTGAGAAACTTTTGATTCCACCTTATTTGATAAAACTGAGTGGGTCCCCCCTTACAAGCATGTTCTCTATATAGGTGCAAATAAGCCCCTTGTACAGAGTTAGCAGTTAAAGGGTGGGAAAACTGGCAGAGATGCCTCAGAACTCCTCCTAGAAGCTGTTTTAGCAAGAGATGAGGTACGAAGTTTCCAGTTTAGATAGGGCAGACTCAGGAAAGAAGGGGACGGTTAAATGTCATTAAGTGTCATTGATAAAGGGGATAGTTGTCTGGAAGGTTGTGTTAAGTAGATAGATAAAAGTATTGAGTTTTTGAGGCATTGAACACTACCTAGTTTTCTCTGCTCTAATCATAAATTTTAGAGAGATCAGAGGTTAGGCATTCTTTGGTGTCTCTGCTGGATCTGTTAACTTTCTGAAGGGTTGTTTGCCTCTGAAAATATGTGAAAAAGTGTAGGGTGATATGATCAGCCTAAGAGTGGATATGGCAAGAAGTTTGGTTTAGAGAATCATTGATGAATAACCTGATCCTTATTTCTGGAAAGCCCAACACTATGAGATGAAGGAGTAGCAGTCTTTGCTGCAATGTACGGGTACCTCTCAATTTATGCGTGAGTTGCTTTCTTGAAGAGGTCGTGGACAACAAAAACAACATAAATTGAACAACACACCTATATACATATATATTCAAATAGAAATGTACACAATTTATTGGCTCCTTGACAGGGTAAGCTCCTCTCTCCACAGGTGTTGAATGTTTACTGAGTGACATGGTGTGGTGAGTCAAAGATGGCATTGGCGTCATCTTTATGATGATGCATGGTCGTAAACATGACGCCAACACCATCTCTTACTCACCACACCATGTCACTCAGTAAATATTTGAAATCTGTGGAGAGAGGAGCTCCCCATGTCAAGAAGCCAATAAACTGTGTAATTCCTGTTTTCTCACCATTGACATGTCCTATCCTTTGAAGCCTTTTATGGTATTTCTAAGGTAGTTGATATCAGTCTTTTATCTGGCTGTCTTTGAGGAGCTGGTTTATGACCATGTAGAGGAACTGATGGAACAAAGATTGCAATGTTAGCATGACCAATACTTTTCTCTCTTCAGCTCTTTGGAAAACCTATACGAGTGAACAAAGCATCAGCCCACCAGAAGAATCTTGATGTGGGTGCCAACATATTCATTGGCAACCTGGATCCAGAGGTAGATGAAAAGTTGCTCTATGATACCTTTTCTGCCTTTGGTGTCATCCTCCAGACTCCTAAGGTGAGTGCAGCAAGTGAATGAGACAGTGAAGAGGTAATTACTAGATATAATTAGAGAGGATAGTTGAGCTGGTTTCTTTTATACTCAACTCAGTATAAAGTTGCCATTTACATGTGGCCTTAGGTTCATTGTGATTCTTCCATTATTACCACTTCTCCATAGATCATGGGCTTGCCTTCTTTCTGTACCTCTACTCTACCTCCTTACCCTCTGTCTCTGTCTTTCTATCTCTCTCTCTGTTTCCATATAAATTGGTGTATTTCAGAAAATATTTATAAAATCATTCTAATTTTTGTTTCACATTGTTGAGGTAAAAATCAAGGCATGTTTTCTATATAAAAGTCTTCCTATTGCTAAATGTGGCATATGAGTGAGGTAGTGCAACTTTGTTGGTGCTTCAACCTTACCTGAGTCCTGATTCATCAATCAGTTCTGATAGCTCTTACAAATGCAGTCTCACTATGGATTGTTCTGCTGTAAGCTTGCCATATACAGTTACCTCTCTTTTTGTGAGTTTGTTTTATGTGTCTGAATTTACGCGAGGTCCAAACTTCAAACAGATTGTTGATTTATGCTTTTTTCATTTATGCATGATATTTCATTAAGTGGTCAACAGATATCGTACATGAGTTCTTTTGTGTCACCCAAACAACAACAGTTGCACAAACACACATGTGCATACACACACACACACACACACACACACACACACACACACACACACACACACATATACACACACACACACACATATATATATATGTATATATATATACATACACATATATATGTTATTGTAGCCAGGCAATAAATTTTCTTGGAGACAAACGAGGTTGAAAGCTGTTGCACATTCTCCTTTGTTATTTTTCTTGTTATGGTTTCTCTTTCCCATACTGTCTTGCGAACATCTTCCTGTAGTAGAACAAGCAGTTGGCTAAGTGGTTGTTGTGACTTTTTTGGAGTTTCCTAACTCCATCTTCAGTCAATTCAGGTGATACTGCTGAGGTGTGGAGCTTATGTGTGTAGTGGTGAGCTCAGGTATGGGATATGGGGCATGACACGTGGCTGTGATTTGTGTAGTTCAGTGACACATGGCTGTGATCGGCTCAGCTGTCCTGGGCTTGATGTGCTTGCTAATTGGTCTGTCATCTTAGAGTAAATAGAACTTGGATGTTTTCTGTCGGTATGTTGATATATGGTTGTTTTAAGCTGACATATATTGCTTCTTTATCCAAAATTATGGTATTTTTGTTAAGATCTTGTTGAGTGAGGTAGCTGTGGTATCTACCTTTGTAATATTCTTTAATTGCTCCATTATTGAGGTGACATGTAAGACACACACACGTGTGTGTGTGTATGTGTGATATAGTGAGCTTAATGTTTCCCACAGTGTTATAGGTTTGTTTTATCCCTGTTGTATAAGATGACCCCTTGATTTAGGAGCCTCAAAATTGGCGCACCATTGTAAGCATGATGCCAAAGCCAGATCCGACTCCCCAATCTGTCAGTAAATATTCATCAATTGTGATGAGAAGAGCTCACCCTGTGAAGGGGCTAATGAATTGTGTATATTCCTGTTTGAATATATGAGTATGTGTGTGTGTGTGTCTGCATGTGTGCGTGTGTGTATTTACCTAGTAGTATTTTACAGGGTTCGAGCGGGGCTCATAGTGTCCTGTCTCCATATCTCCATATATCCAACATTTCCTTGAACTTATGTATATTGATTGCTGTAACAACCTCTTTTTTCAATCCATTCCAGGTGTCCACAATTCTATGTGGAAAACTGTACTTTTTTGTGTCCTTTAGACACCAACTCTCTCTCATTTTTCTTGAGTGTCCTCTCATCTGTCTAGTTTCTTCTTCCATCACCAGGTTTTGTTTGTCTAGCTTTTTAATACCATTTATTATCTTATACAAAGTTATTCAATCACCTCTCTCTTCTGTCCTGTAGAGTTGGCAGTCCCATTACTTTTAATCTGTATGTGTGTGTGTGTGTGTGTGTGTGTGTGTGTGTGTATATATATATATATATATATATATATATATATATATATATATATATATATATATATATATATATATATATATATATCGATTTATGCCGTTTTTGTTTTGCGTGCCCTCTTCAAGGACTCATCCCTTGTGTAAATCAAGAGGTACCTGTATATGTACACACACACACACACACACACACACACACACACACACACACACACACTGAAGGTGTGGAAAGATATGTACCTAAATACAAAATAAGGAATAGCAGACATACATGGTATAACCGTAGATGTGTAGAAGCAAAGCGAGCAAAAGACAGAGCTTGGAGGAAACTGAATAGGCAGAGGAATGAAGGTAATAGAGATACAGTGAAGCAAGGAATGAGTATGTCAGGATAAGAGGAGAGGAAGAAATAACTTTTGAAAAGGATGTAGTAGAGCAGTGTGGAAATGAACCCAAACTTTTCTATAAGTATATAAATGGAAAGATGAAGTGTAAAGAAACCATAGATAAGAAAGTAAAGGGAGAAAAAACATACCAAACAGCAGAAGAGCTTAGTGAAATTATGAATGAGAACTTCAAATCTGTATTCACAGTAGAGGGGGCATTTGTAGAACCAAATATGACAGGCACAGCAGGGTTTCAAGGAGGGTTTGATATAGAAGCAATATGTTGGCAGACTGGTGGGAAGTCTGGATGTAAGAAAAGCAATGGGACCTGATGGAGTGTCAGGATGGACACTAAGGGAATGTAAAGATCAACTAATACAAACAATTTGGGAAGTGATTACCAGTTCAATAGAGGAGGGGAGGGTGCCACAAGAGTGGAAGAGGGCCAACATGATGCTCATATACAAAGGAGGAAAGAAGACTGACCCTCTAAATTATAGGTCTGTTTCAGTAACAAGTGTTGTTAGCAAAATATGTGAGATATTAATTAACGAGAAATGGGTGAGATATTTGGAAGACAATAAAGTTATATCTAATAGGCAATTTGGATTTAGACAAGGAAAATCATGTATCACGAACCTACTAAGTTTCTATACACGAGTAATTGAAGGAATAAAAAACAGAGGGGTGGGTGGATGCTGTCTACCGAGATATCAAAAAAGCATTCGATACTGTTCCACACAAGAGACTATTATTTAAACTGAAGCACATGGGTGGACTGTGAGGAAAACTACTAGAATGGATGCAGGATTATTTGAAAGGTAGAGAAATGAGAACTGTGATCAGGGAAGCAACTTAAAGTTGGAGGAAAGTAACAAGTGGATTACCGCAGGGGTCAGTCCTAACACCCATAATGTCCCAGATATATGTAAATGATATGCATTGTGGCGTGACCAGCTATATGAATCTGTTTGCAGATGATGCCAAATTAATGAGAGTGATTAAAAACACTGTCGAGAGCTATAAGGTGACATTGACAAGATTGATGAATGTAGTTAGAGGAGGAAACTGGATTTTAATGCAAAGAAATGTCATGTGATGGAGCTGGGCAAGAGCAAAAGAATGCCAAAATGGAGCTACAAGATGGGATTGGAAGAAATACCCAAGACAAAAGAAGAAAAGGACCTAGTGGTGGTGATACAGGATACACTAAGTCCAGAATGGCACATAAATCAACTATTTGGATCAACATAAAGAATGTTAACCAATATCAGGAAGGCTTTCCACTTCATGGATAAGAATATGATAAAAAAAATTCTAACCAGTATGATACGTCTGAAGTTGGAATATGCAGCAATGGTGTGGTCACCAAATGTGAAAAAGGATATAAGGAAATTGGAAAGGATCCAAAGAGTAGCTACTCACCATCCTCTCTCTCTCTCTCTCTCTCTCTCTCTCTCTCTCTCTCTCTCTCTCTCTCTCTCTCTCTCTCTCTCTCTCTCTCTCTCTTTCTCATCAAGTAGAATATATTCTCCCAGCATCATTTCCATCAGGAATTATTTCAAGGAAAGTATAAATTATTGTACAAAAATGCAAATTATAGTATTATCGTAGTTTGCGCTAATGACAATGATATTTAACAATTCATTCTTCATTGGTTGTTTAAAGGTGTTAAGACGTGTTCACAGCGAAGAAGTGCAAGCGAGACCGGCCAACTGGTGGGAAGGTGGTATCGGCTGCCACGTGTGTTTGTGTTTGAATAGAGAGGCCGCGTTCGGATTGGAGGTCAAAATTTGTTCACTAAATGTGTTTGGATTGGGAATTGTTTGAGTCAAAGGGTGTTTGAATCAAGAGGAATATATATATATATATATATATATATATATATATATATAATATATATATATATATATGGTATACACATGCGATTGTGTAACTGCTGTTGTTTGGGGTGTATAAAGGAACTCATGTGACATCTGTTGGCCACCCAACAATATATTGCATACAAGTGAAAAGAAACGTACCAAAATTATATATTTGGTGGGTTTTTTGGACCCCATGTAAGTTCAAAAACACGTAAAATGAACAAGCGTAAAATGAGAGGTACCTGTATACATAAATATATAATGTACTGTAGGCACGTGCTTCGGATTTTGGATCTTGCCTAAATTAAAACAAGTGTAAATCTAAGGTGTGTAAAAAAAAAGAGGTACCTGTGTATATTATGTACATGTATTTAATATTTATGTATTTATTTATTTGTATATATATATATATATATATATATATATATATATATATATATATATATATATATATATATATATATATATATATTAGTTATATTGAAAGTTAATTTTTCCAATTTTATTATTTTAACTATGATATAGGAAATCAACAATTTGATACGCTAGAAGCTGGCTATTTGGAAGATATACAGAGTTTACAGGCTGTGATTTTTCAATTAAACTTAGTATAACTTTTAATTTATCACTTTCACTGAAACATTAACACTCACTAATACTCTTCTAATTTAGATAAGAGCTAAGATTAGATTTACAATTCATGTATATTATTTAAGAGAAGTAAAAAAAACAACTATTTCTTCTTCACAGATTATGAGGGATCCAGATACGGGGAACTCAAAGGGATACGCATTCATTAATTTTGCTTCTTTTGAGGCATCAGATGCTGCAATTGAAGCTATGAATGGGCAGTATCTGTGCAACAGGTCTATTAGCATTTCGTATGCTTTTAAGAAAGATAGTAAAGGTGAACGTCATGGAACTGCAGCTGAGCGCCTGCTGGCTGCCCAGAATCCTCTATCCCAGGCTGATAAGCCTCACCAGTTGTTTGCAGATGCTCCTCCACCTCCCACCCAGTCAGCACCTCCTCCTCCTGCCCCACCTCCTCCCCCTGCATCAGCTGGTGTTACACCCAATGCCCACCCAGGCATGTCTGTGCCACCTCCTGGCTTATTGGTTCCTCCTCCACCACCAGTTCCTCCTCCTCCTGGCACCACTTCATCCATGCCTCCCCTCCCCAGTGCTCCACCCACAACATCTGTCCCTCCACCTCCAGGTTCTGCTCCACCTCTTCCTCCTATTCCTCCTCCACCTTCCAAGCCTCCTCTTCCAGGTCAGCCACCTCTACCCCCATCAGGACCCCCAGGACCTCCCTCAGGGCCTAACAATCCTCCAAACCAAGGGCCATATGGCCAGTATCCTCAGCGCATGCCTCCACCCCCATGGCAAGGCGGACCAGGCATGCCACCTCCCCCTGGGATGCCTCCTCCTCGCTCTGGCCCTCCAGGTATGCCTCCCCCACCCGGGATGAGGCCTCCTCCTCCAGGATGGAGACCCCCTCATCCTGGAGGACCTCCAGGGAGGCCTCCATTTGGCAGGCCTCCTTACCCTCCACGTGGGCCTCCAGGACCTCCTCCTATGCCAGGCATGGGGCCAGCCATGCGGGGTGGAGGGCCACCCCTCCCTCCAGGACCTCCTCCATCAGGTGGTCCTGGAGGACCCATGCCACCAGGGCCTCCACCAAGGGGCATGAGACCACCACCACCTGGAGTGTCTGTCCCTAACACTCAGAGTGGACCTCCTCCTCCGGGTATGGCACCTCCTCCCCCTCCACCACGTCCTCCTCTTCCTCCTCCACCTCCTGGAGGAGAAAAGTAAAACAGGATGGAAAGCACTACTATTTTCCATGTATTCATCTTTCAACTTAGGCTCTTCTGTTCACATAAGATGGGACCCAAATCTTTGCTCTTGTGATGAGTGACATAAATTGTACACTAAACTTAATGTTTGTGATTAAGGGATTGTCAATTACAGTTTTCACAATGTACTTTGCTGTTTTCTTTCCTTTACAGATAGTTTTTAAATGCCACACCATTAAGAGCACATGCTTTGGTTTTGTGTGGATATGATGGTGCTGCTGTTTTCATCTTCAGAAGAAGCTTTTTTGAGTCTTTAGATTTCTAGAATTATACTCTCCAGGAATGTCAGGCTGTTCAAAGGTAATAGTGATCAGTTGGTCAGAGAGCTAGATTGAATTAATCTCATGACAGGTCCAGTGTAATTATGTATGTAAGATATACTTTAAGAGGAAATGACTTGAACATAGTTTTTGAAATGTGTTATCAGCATGAATTTCTTTAAAAATAGTTAAGCTGTCTCCTTTTCACACCACTATAAACATTGCTTACATACATTTTATACCCACCACTCTTGTATTGGTGGAACACAAGATCCATTATGCACTGAGTTTATCTGAGTTCTTTCAGACTTGTAGATGAAGTTGTAGTTGTGACAGTCTTGGTATACTCTATGCATGTATAACCATGTATTAATATTAGAATTCTTTTTCTTCTCTGAATCAGATATTTTGTCTTCTAGAGAGTAGCCAAGTATGTCCCGTGATGAATAAACATGGCTTTGATTCTGCCAGGAAAAAAAATTAAGATTTTACTGGACATGATGGTTAGATGTAAGGCAGTGGCAGAAATGAAAAGAGCTGTATCTTGGCATCAAGTGTGTGCCACCTTTACGGAAAGAAGGATTGGCATCTTCCAGCCTGTAGGCTGTCAGTAAGTTCCTAGAGGGTGGTTGGCTGCAGTACAGGTATCTTGATATATGCGGTGGATGCATTCCTGGAGAGGTCACGTAAAACAAAAACAACGTAAATTAAACAAGAGATATATTTACTTGTACCTTTATTGCCTATCACTTTGACTTCAACTTAAACTACTTTCTCCTTAGTGATTCCTTTTCTGGCTGCCCTTCCTCTTGTGGTTCCTGTTCTTCCTCTTTCCCTCTTCTCTTGAAGAATGAAGTTATTGACATCTGGACAGTTTTCTGTTGTTTTTCTTGCAACATCTCTTGATAACATCCAAAATTTGCCAGCACTCTGCAAGAGACTGATGAGCCTCTTTGTACATCAGGGCCATTTTCCTCAACCAAATCAAGGACTTCTCTTAATTTGCTCATAGCCTCCAACAGCATCTTGTGCAAGAGCAGTTGTTGTTATTGTTGAGCTTGTGTTGCTTCTGTTTCTTCTTTCACTCGTGTTCTTTCCAACTCCAGTAGATCTTCATTGCTTAATTCATTATGATGAGACTAGTAACTCCTCAATATAATTTCCTTCTACTTCAAATCTAAGTTTTTTGGACAGTACCACTGTCTCATTTTGTTGCTGTGATAATGTAGTAACTGTTTCCTGATATTGAAATTCAGAGGAATTCTCCTTGCGGCTTGGATTAAATGCATGACATCTGGGATTATGTACTAGACTCACGCTTCCTCATTGTACTAATTTCAAAGCTTGTGACTCCGACTTTGTCAGTTATGTGAACCTTTTGTAGTTAATGGGTTATCAAAGTAAAGTACTTTTAAAATATGAAGATGATAGGATTTTTGCAGTGTTGCTTGCTATTGACATATGACTATAACAATATTGTGGAGGATTTGGTTATATTTTTTATTGGTAGTGCTGTGAAAGCTTTGGGTGAACGAACACACAGCCTCACAATCAGGACTGGCCACAGACCTGTCCTGACTGCTCTCTCTGCTGCTCCACTGTTCTCAGTTCAAAGAACAACACGGCAGAAATGTCTTGACTAATGTAAATACTGAATAAAAAGCAATTACTAGTGGTATAACGCCTTTTCTGATATATTGTGCATTAATGGTGTGGTAAAATGAGGATGTCTCAGCGTGGCATAATCTGTTTTTCCGGCAGGCAATGTGCGAGGGTCATCTGACAGTGTTACAATCGTTTTCAGTGGAGTCACACTGCTACATAGGCGTACAGTTTTTAGACCACATGCCTTCCGCAAAGTGCCACTGAAAACGCCTATTGTAACCGTGCTGGCATGTACATGTGTGTGTGTGTCTGTATCTCCCTCCCTTTCATTTAATGTTAGGCTTTCCTTGACCAAACAATAATGTTTCCTTCATCCAATAAACCTAATAACTCGTATAACTTTCAACACAATATAAAACATTGCACATATTGTGGTTTAATAGCATATTTATAATAACCTTATAACTCATAAAATCTTCAAAATAGTATAAAACATTGCACGTGGGGTTTAATAGCATAATATAGAAAACTGGTTGTCATCCAATGAAATATTGCATAAAATTATGGACCTCGCAGAATTCGAAAACGTATAAAGTAAACACGCATGAAACGAACTTTTATTGCAGATAGTGGTACTATCAGAAAAAAATTGAACATCCTAGGAGCAGAAACTGATAACTTACATGAGGTAAGACACCTCTAAATTGCACAAGGACTATATGGTTGTGTACCTCATCAAGTGCTCATTCTAAAACTGAATGACTTCCATCTTTTAATGTGACTACACCATGGAATATTTTATCAAGGTTTTGCCATTTTATCTCCACAACTTCATCTGGCTACAGTGCATACCAGTTTTTGAAGTGAGATTTTATTATTCCGATAGTGAGATTTTGCATTATTAATGGGAAAACATTCATCACAGTCTGACTAACCATCTGTAGCTACTGGAAATAATCCATTTAGTATTATAAAACACTTAATTAAGAAATATTGCTCACACACATACACACACACACACTCACTCACAAACACACACACGCACTCTCACACACACACACACACACACACACACACACACAGAAGCAATATGTTGGCAGACTGATGGGAAGTCTGGATGTAAGAAAAGCAATGGGACCTGATGGAGTGTCAGGATGGACACTAAGGGAATGTAAAGATCAGCTAATACAGCCAATTTAGGAAGTGATTACCAGTTCAATAGAGAAGGGGAAGGTGCCCCAAGAGTGGAAGAGGGCCATCATAGTGCCCATATATAAAGGAGGAAAGAAGACTGACCCTCTAAATTGTTTCAGTAACAAGTGTTGTTAGCAAAATATGTGAGATATTAATTAACGAGAAATGGGTGAATATCTGGAAGACAATAAAGTTATATCTAATAGGCAATTTGGATTTAGACAAGGAAAATCATGTATCACGAACCTACTAAGTTTCTATACACGAGTAATTGAAGGAATAAAAAACAGAGGGGTGGGTGGATGCTGTCTACCGAGATATCAAAAAAGCATTCGATACAGTTCCACACAAGAGACTATTATTTAAACTGAAGCACATGGGTGGACTGTGAGGAAAACTACTAGAATGGATGCAGGATTATTTGAAAGGTAGAGAAATGAGAACTGTGATCAGGGAAGCAACTTAAAGTTGGAGGAAAGTAACAAGTGGATTACCGCAGGGGTCAGTCCTAACACCCATAATGTCCCAGATATATGTAAATGATATGCATTGTGGCGTGACCAGCTATATGAATCTGTTTGCAGATGATGCCAAATTAATGAGAGTGATTAAAAACACTGTCGAGAGCTATAAGGTGACATTGACAAGATTGATGAATGTAGTTAGAGGAGGAAACTGGATTTTAATGCAAAGAAATGTCATGTAATGGAACTAGGCAAGAGCAAAAGAATGCCAAAATGGAGCAACAAGATGGGGCAGGAAGAAATACCTAAGACTAAAGAAGAAAAGGACCTAGTGGTGGTGATACAGGATATACTGAGCCCAGAATGGCACATAAATCAACTATTTGGATCAACATATAGAATGTTAACCAATATCAGGAAGGCTTTCCACTACATGGATAAGGATATGATGAAAAAAATCTAACCAGTATGATACATTGGAAGTTGGAATATGTAGCAGTGGTGTGGTCACCAAATGTGAAAAAGGATGTAAGGAAATTGGAAAGGATCCAAAGAGTAGCCACAAAAATGGTACCAGAATTAAGGGAGCTAACATATGAAGACAGATCAAAAGAAATAGGACTTCCAACTCTACAAGATAGAAGAGAGAGAGATATAATAACTCTATATAAGATAGTAAATGATATTGAAAAGCTGGAGAAGCAAAACCTGGTGATGATGGAAGAAATTAGACAGATGAGAGGACACTCAAGAAAAATCAGAGAGTCGGTGTCTAAAGGACAAAAAAGTAGTTTTCCACATAGAATTGTGGACACTTGGAATGGTTTAAAAGAGAAGGTTGTTGACCCCCCGCTCGAACCCTGTATAATACAACTAGGTAAACGGACTCATACAAAAATACACCGCATGGTGTAGTGGTTAGCACGCTCGGCTCAATCGAGAGGGCCCAGGTTCGAGTCCCAGATGCGGCGAGGCAAATGGCCTCGCTGTCCCGGTGTGAAGTGTGGGATGTGGTTTCAGTCCTATCCGAAGATCAGTCTATGAGTTCTGAGCTTGTTTTATAGGGAAAAGGCTGGCTGGGTGACCAGCAGGTGACCGTAAGTAACACTGAATACACACACACACACACACACAGTGACGAATGTCAGGAGATGACAGTGGGTGCATGTAATATTCTTGGCCTGTGTTTTACAGCATCATAATGGAGTGCAGATGCTAAACATCGCTTTGGTATATATATAGCCTTTGGTTATAGGTGCTACCTGCTAGGGCCGAGTTGCCAGCGCCAAGTCTGGTTTTCCCTCTCAATTGGGTTACTTCTGATGGGAGTTGGTCTGCGAAAAATAAGTCACAGATTGGCAGTTTTTGCATACAAAGTAGTGGGACTAAATTTTAGAATTTGGCAGTTTGGAACTTTGGAAGTGAGTGGTGTTGGAGAAAGATAGAGAGCCCGTGATGTTGTGGAGAGGTGGCAAAGGTGGAGGAACCCCATCAAGGCCACACGTAACTGGTAGTTTAGAGTAACCTGAATATAGTAGGAGTAATAATAATCGTTACCAGAGACAGCTGCATCCTGAGAGCGGTGGTTGGTTAGTTACCTCAGTGTGGTGGCGGTGTGTGATATTAGTGGGAAGGGAGGTGTGGGGATTGAGGAAGCCAGATGGGGAGTGGGGAAGGTGTGTGGGTGGGGGAAAGGTTGTAGTGTATTTGAAGTATTGAAAAAATGTGTGTGTGTGTGTGTGTGTGTGTGTGTGTGTGTTAATAAGCTTAGAGGGTGTGGCTGCACAAGACTATATAAACTCAAATGCCACGTTTTTTTTGTTTTGTTTTTTATCACCGCTGCTAATGAGAAAAGTAACTAGTCATATAAAACCTGTATTTTGAAATGCTTTTGCTTTGTTGGAATCATTATGAAAGAATGTTGGTGCAGTACAACTTCCATGAATTTTTTTTTTCTCACATGTATTTTTAAACTATTATAATATATATATATATATATATATATATATATATATATATATATATATATATATATATATATATATATATATATATATATATATATATATACCTGATTATTTATGCTATTGCCTTGTTGCTGTCGTTATGCCCAAATAAGGGACTTTTAAGCACCACAACCCCTGAAATCTACTAAATATCCCAAAGTCTACTAAATCTATTAAATCTACTAAATATCGCAAAGCCTGGCTTCCTCCAGTAGTAGGTTAAACATTGGTACTGTGCGTGCGTGCGTGCGTGTGTGTGTGTGTGTGTGTGTGTGTGTGTGTGTAGGGAACAGGCAGAATTGGTCGTTGGATAGATTATAGTCAAACCAGAATGTACTGACCCGTAAGGTGTGACTGGCCATGGTGACAAATCTCGAATCAAAACATACATCCCCTTGCCACTCACAGTCTTCTAATCGTAGTATTATCAACAAACCATGTTCTAAGGATGGTCTAGAATGTTTAAAATAACAGATGATATGATCAATTAATTGATATCAAGAGAGATACAAATTCGTATATGAAAACGCGGCATATCAGGTGAGGCGACGTTGCCACTGACCTGAGGTGGGATTATCCGAGGGGGAAGGGGGGTGAGTGAGGTCGCCGCGCCCATACATACCGGGTCACTTTCTATCTGGTCACCACGATGGAAGGACACCACTCATTATATTAATATGACTGTGTATCTCACGGGAGCATAGAAAAGAAAAATATATATAAACTACCAGTTTCATTTGCACGTATACAATAAATATCTTGAATGTTTTGAACGTACTAATGGTATAATTAGTTACACATATCATCGGATCTCGCACGCCTTTTTTTCGTAGTTATGCTTTAAATAAATAGGAGAAAGGTCCTCATTCCGTTTTCTTTGAAGTAATAAGATATGTGGCAGCGTCGCACAGGTGGCAATACACACCTTACGGGTCAGTACATTATGGTTTGACTATAGTTCTTTTTTACTCACCTACTCATAACATAGTACTCACATCTCACTCTGTCTCCATCGCTGTGGTGGTAGATGGATGGTGGTGAATGTTTGGTGGTATCACACTTGTCATAAGGTCACACTAGTTCTTCTTTACTCACGTACTCATGATTACACACTACTCATGTCTCACTCTGTCTTTATTGCTGTGATCACACTAGTTCTTAAGAGCTCACAGCAACTTACATGAAATGAGTTTTTTCCCACATATCTGGTGAATGAATCAATGTTTATCTGTATGTAGAAAATGTGTGGGTCAAATGTGTAAAGTGTTGCATTTTTTCCTGCAGGGTGTATGACAAGTACTCCCTCAATGTGATCCCCCCCATGGGTCAGGTGGTGGCGGGAGACTGGGCCAGCTATCAGTATTTAGTGGAGAGCATCAGAAAGTTTCCAGACCAGGTGTGTTAAGGTGTCAACCATATTTAACCCCTTCAGTACTGTGATGCATTTTCACATCTATTCCTCTTACTATTTGATGCTTTCATACATCTTCAGAAACTTATATGGGGATTAGAATAGTGAAGACTCTGGTTATGAATTTTGTGACTGTCATAGAGCTTTCCTTTTGTCAATAAAATCATCTAATCGCACCCAAAACTACAAGAGAAATATGTCCCAGAATTGAAGGGGTTTAGGTACCCTGTATTAAATGTGTTCATTATAGGTTATCAATCAATTCTTAGATAAATGCTTGTGGCTTTTTTTCTATGTAAGAAGGGTAAACTAGCCAAGGGCAGCAAAAATATGAAAATAAAAAGTCCACTAATTTGCCAGTCCCCTTACAGTCAAAAGAATTAGGCAAAAGTCAGAGATAAATGTCTTGAAACCTTCTTAAATAAAGTCGTCATAGGAAGTTGGAAATACAGAATCAGGTAGGGAGTTCCAGAGTTAATTAAAGATAGGAATGAATGATTGGGAGTACTGGTTAACTCTTGCATTGACTTGTGTGTGTGGCTTAACCTAACCTTACGTATGATATGCAATAATTTACAACATTTACATTGATAATTCCAGGAAACGTTTAAGGAGATGATAGAGGAGGCTGGATTTAGAAACGTGACTTATGAGAACATGACGCTGGGAGTTGCTGCCATCCACAGCGGGTTCAAAATATGAGTGTTGAGGGAAGGAAAGGTATGCAATTGTTGATACCTCAGGGTTGTTAATTTATTGGTAGTTTGCAGTATTGAAACTCAAGCCACAATGTACATAGACTTGTTATAGATTATAATTATGGTTTTATGTTCATAAATATATCACATTTGTACCACCAGAACATTTGTTTTTGTGGCCCAAATGTTGCTTTCTTAACTCAGTGTCTCCTGAGGTGCTGCAGCTGACCTGTGGCTATTGAGGGATGGATAGGGATATGCTTGAGCAGTGAGTCCCAAACTGAGGGAAATGTTTACACTGCCTTCAAGAGTTTTTTATGTGTGTTTTGACTACTCTTTCCCTTGTACACTTGAAGGGGGAAATCTGGATGACAGAAAGAATTGGAAACCACTGCTCTAGAGGGAATAGAAATCTACCATAAGCTTCACAATTTTATATAGTTTACAGTTATTACTTTACTTGGTTACACTGTGGCAATGTTGATAGTAGCAGGGATGGTAGTGGTATTGGTTATGGTTCCAATAGTAGTGGTGATAAGGGCAATAGTAATAGTAGTAGTAGAAGTAGTGATGGTTCAGTGTTACAAAATTTATAAAGAAAAAAATGTCCCTTTGAGGTGCCTATCCATTATGAAACCAAAGGATTTAACATTATTTTTGTGGTGAATGTTGCTTTGTGGATGGTTATCAGTCTGGTGGTCTTTGTTGTCTTGGCTTCACTTGTAATCCTCGTGGAAGTGAAGGATCTGATCAGGGTGAAGTAAAAGACGACATTTTGAAGGTACAATAGTTATCTTTTATTACTGACTCAATAGATATTTTGACTTTTTTTGTTCCACATAGAAAAACTAAAATGTTGAAAAGGATGCTGGAGTGGAAAGTGACATTTTAAAGATATAGCAGTACTATTTTGGAAGTTACTGAGGAATTCTTGTGTTTTGATTTTATGCCACAAAAGCCATTGTTGAAGGCAGACAGGATATGTTCCACACTTCTCCGGATGAGATGTGTCACATTACACACACTTTGAAGCAGATATTAAGAGGTGTCATGAAACAACATTGAGTACACAGTGAGGGAAGCTTGGAAGAGTTACAGCTTGGCTCATACAGATGGTTGTGAAGGGTTGTCAGTACAGCAGAGCACAGTACAGGGGAGACACACCTGGTGCACTTGGTCAGGTGTTGATCAGGAGGCCAGATTGGAGAATTTGTGTTGCTTTGTCTCAGATTAAAGAGCAGATAGATGAGGTGGCTGACACACACACACACACACACACACACACACACACACACACACACATTTGGCACCATCTGTAGAATTCAGTATTAATATTTCCATCAAAATAATGTAGTATATGATATAAGCCATGTGTTGGTTCTATCTGGAGTGGGAACGGTTTGTGTGTGTCACCAAGAGGAGCAGCAGGTCACCAGGTGGTCGTGGGGAACACCAGGAGTTGTGGCATCACCATGGAAGTCACCAAGTCATGATGAATGTCTTAAGATATCTATGAAGGTCATTAAGTGGTGTATGAAGTCACTGATGATGTGCAGGTCACTAGAGGAGGTCACTAGCTGGTTGTAAGAGTCAATAGATGGTTAAGTTGATCACCAGGTGGTTATGACGGTCACCAGGAGATGAGTTTACTATCCTATCCTATTCCTTTCTCTTTCTCTCACACTCCTTCCCTTCCCATACCTTTCTTTTACCTTCCTATCCTCTCTCCTCCCATCCCATCCTGTCCTGTCCTGTCCTGCCCTGTTCTGTTCTATCCTTTCTTATCCTGTTCCCTCCTGTCCTGTCTGGCAGTCATTGAATTTGTAGTAAGTCCTCTCAGTCAGCAAGGGTGTCTGAGGTATCCCCGGCCCCTCAGTGTGGTGTGGGCAGCAGGCTCAGAGTGTCTTGGTCATGGCCACCAGCAGGAGATGGTGGGGCAGCGAGGCAAAGGGACGCTTGCCACCATGCACGAAGGAGTTCACTCGCACAGCTCCTGTCCTCTCGTAGCCCAGGAAGGTCTCACACAGCAGCTGTCAGGGGAGAGTAGTGGCTGTGATGGTCTGTAAGGCTATGGCTATAAGTTAACCATAGCACTCTCCATCACATTTTTACTATTAGTTTTGGGTGTGATGAGACTATTTTAGTGGCATAAGGAAGAGTCTATGGAGGTGAGAAGACTAATTGCCAGGAGTCTGTACTATTTTTATCCCCACACGAGTTTCTGAAGCTGTATAATAAAATAAATGTGAAAATGCATCCCAGTAGTGAAGTGGTTAAGGGCACTAGATTTGATAGATGGATGTAATGATTGGTGGTCTTCACCATATAATATAGGGCTGCTACATTTACATCTTCTAGTGTTTTGGTGTCTCTTATGTCAGCATTTTGCATTGTCTCTAGTACAATTCATTATCATATCACTTTGCATTATGTACATCCTCTATTATAGGGTTGATCTTTGTTTCACTTCCTTATAAGCATTGGAATATTGGTCACATTTTGTTAGTGGCGTCATCTTATAGGATAAAAAACTGGTGGTTACTGTATTCATGTGTGTGTGTGTGTGTGTTGCCGTGGTATGACTGATATGAAATGGATCGCTTAAATTATGACCAAATCTTTAAAAGGATTAAATAAATTAATATTGATTGAACGTGTGTGTGTGTGTGTGTGTGTGTGTGTCTGTGTGTCGGCCAGCACTCACCTGGTTGAGGGGGTTAGAGTTGACAGTGAAGACGCCATGGTACAGCCTGTTCTTGGCCAGCTTCACCACCTCCTTCTCCAGGTGCAGGGACAGGCGCACGTTGTCCTGAATGTGGGAAAACTTGCTATCAATTTAGTCAAGAATTACAAAACAACTTCAAATATAATAGAAAAAAATAATATGAAAAGATAGAAAAGAGCAATTAAACTCCCCATCATCTTAGTCATTACCCCCAAAATCCAGATTCACGATTAACATCACCTCTTTAAAACTCAATTTCCACTACAATCAAGCCATGTGGAGGAGGTGGAGGGAAGGGTGTGGGGTGGAGCACCGTCACCACCACCACCACCACTACCACCTTCCCCTCACGACTCATGATAAAACCTTTCAGAACTTCACAAATCTGCAGGATCCTCGTTTCTTTCACGCCTCCCTTCCCCAACTTTAGAATTGCCAACGCTAATGGAGCTGACAGACCGACA
>CM035184.1:4184462-4199400 GCA_020233015.1 Callinectes sapidus
TTTTTCTCTCTCTCTCTCTCTCTCTCTCTCTCTCTCTCTCTCTCTCTCTCTCTCTCTCTCTCTCTCTCTCTCTCTCTCTCTCTCTCTCTCCATTATTTCTATTCATCTTTGCACTTGTCTAACTATTTCACGATTTATCTATATATCTATTAATGAATGTCTGTATGTGTCTGTCTGTATTTACTTATCCCTCCAACAATTTATCTATTAATTCATCTATCGATTAAATATTTTCTAATTACGAAGATTAGAGGAGTTTTAAGAGAAGATTGGACAAGTTTGTGGATGAGGACGGATAGGTCTAGAGGCATTTTTGTAGCTTCCCTTATTTTCTTATGTTTGTATATTGTTATTCCGTTACCAAACAATTAACTAATCTATCTATAAATATCTTCCTATCTACCTATCAGACTATCTATCTATCTATCTATTGAGGTATTGATTCATTCGTGTTTCTATTTCTATCTGTAATTCTACCTATTTTCTTATGTTCTTATGTTATTCCTTTACCAAACAATTAATTAATCTATCTATTTGTATATCCTATGTATCAATCAGACCATATATCTATCTATCTATTGAGATATGAATTCATTCGTGTTTCTATTTCTATCTGTAATTCTATCTATTTTCTTATGTTCTTATGTTATGTTGTTGTTCCTTTACCAAACAATCAATTAATCTATCTATGTATCTTCCTATCTACCTATCAGACTATCTATCTATCTATTCATTCGTGTTTCTATATCTATCTGTAATTCAATCTATTTAGAGGAAGTGCATTGAATTCTCCCTTTCCCAGTCATTTTTCCTCTTCCACTCTAAGGAAACTTTTTCGTCCAGACTCAGTGGGAATTCGCAGGAAATCTATTCTTCATTAGTTAGCAAGATTGTGTTTCAAGGCGAGTGTGTCAGGTGGTGTAATGTGACCTTGCCTTTCTCTCTCTCTCTCTCATATTTATTGCAACATTGTCAGTTGCAACAAAAAAGACGAATAAATCAATGAGTTAATTAAATACAACGTCATTAATTGTTTCTCTTTTATGTAACCACCTCTTGTTAATCTTATTATCAGGTTATTAAGTAAACTATAACCTTTACGCTCTATCAATAAATGAAAGAACATGACACTTGATGAATAGGAAAAATATTCTTTAGGAATTTGAGGAAGTGTAAATATACTTTGCTAATCTCTCTCTCTCTCTCTCTCTCTCTCTCTCTCTCTCTCTCTCTCTCTCTCTCTTAAGAAAACATTTAATTAAAGTTATGCACAGTTTTGTAAGGATCTTTTTAATTTTTATTTTAGTGACAAATTAATAGGATTTCTAATTTTGTATATCATTTATAGGAGAAACCAGGTGAATCATCTCTATGGGGAATATATAGTTGTAGAGAGAGAGAGAGAGAGAGAGAGAGAGAGAGAGAGCAAACCATTTCTGAATACTGATTAGACTAAAGATCACTACAGACTAACAATTTTCTCCCTCTTGTGTGATTCATTCTTACCATTCCAATGTTAGTCTTCCAAGTGGCTCTTGTACTACCCCTACAATCATATACCTACCATTTAATGTCATGGACTGTAATTTCCCCCATCAAAACTCTGTGGAAATCAATTAAAACTACAAATTGATCTCTATTTACTCTCTCCCTCTTTTATATCTTCGTTCTTACAGTTCACAACATTCACCTAGAATCTTACACACAACATTTGATATTACAGATCATAATTTCCCCCTTTAAAACTATAAAAATCAGTGGAAAACTTAAAAAACTACTTATCTTTTCCCTCTGCCTGAACACTCACTGTTTATGGCCATACTACACTTTGATATCCCAAACCTCAATTTCTTTCCCTTCAAAACTCTATAAGAATCACTCAAAACTAACAATATTCTCTCTATCCCTTTTTTTCTTGATTTTGACAGTTTGCAGCGCTGATCTTCAAGCCGCTGATGCCCATCCTGCCCCAGAGCCGCCCGCAGTATGACAACTCCTGCCAGGGCCGCTGTCGTAGCTTCTGGTCGCGCATCATCAACTTTGAGATCTGGCAGAACAAACGCTATGTCATCTGGACACTGGCCATCCCCTCCGCTCTCTTTGGTTACTTTGTCCCATACATCCATCTGGTAAATTAGGTGGTGATGGTGGTAGAAGTAGTAGTAGTAGTAGTAGTAGTAGTAGTAGTTGTAGTAGTAGTAGTAGTAGTAGTAGACAAATCTCTTCCTTCATACAAAACTACATGCACCTATCTACACATACATTCTTGATCCAAAATAAAGAAAAACTAAAAAGAAAAAAATCCATTTCTATTACATTTTTTTAGGGGACTGACACCTTAGTAGGCCTATTTCATGGATCACATTTGTTCTGCCCTGGCTGTTTCCCCTCTTGCATAAAAAAATTATGTAGTACATAATAGTAGTAGTAGTTTTCTTCCCTCCTCCTCCTCCTTATCTTATGTTCCTAACTGATTGATAAGTGTAATGTTTCCTAACAGTATTGGTAGTGATGACAGCAAAACAGTGATGATTTATTGATATGATGAAGCAGATCATGTTCATTTTTATTGGGCAAGAGGATTAGTTAGTCAACGTTGAGTTACTGACTAATAGACTCAAAAGGGAAATATCAAGTGATGTTACCAGCAAATGAATCAATAGTAATAATAAGATAGTGGCCTTGCTCAGTTCTTAATATAAACTGTGGTATTCAGTTTCATTTAAGATAAGACATGTCACAATATGGACCCTCATTCATCCTGTCTTGGTCATTTCCATACACTCTTTTTTATGTAAAAGAGGGAAGCTGGCCAGTATCAACAAAACAATGAAAATAAAAAGCTCACTAATTTGCTAGTTCCTTTAAAGGTCCAAAGTCAGGGACAAATGTCTTGAAACCTGCTGCCTCTTCAATAAAGTCAACCCGTAGGAATTTAAAAATATAGAATCCTGACCTGTGATACTTGAGAATTATTATTTATTTATTTTTTATGTAAGAGGAGAAAGCTGGACAAGGGCAACAAAAAAGTAAGAAAAAAGACCCACTTCATTGCAAGTCAAGAGAGTTAGCTGAAAGAAATGGATAAATGTCTTGAAATCTCCCTCTTAAATGAACTCAAGTCATATGAAGTTGGAAATACAGAAGCAGGTAGATAGGGAGTTCCAGCAGATGTGTTGTGTGGTATTGTGAGTGGACTGAATGTTGTGTGTGTCTCCCCTCAGGTGGCATTTGTGAAGCAGGTGTTGGGTGACAACATCAACTCACAGCTGTTGGTGCAGTGCCTGGGCGTCACCTCACTGGTGGGACGCCTCCTCTTTGGTCTGGTGGCGGACAGGCCTTCCATAAACCGTATCTTCCTTCAGCAGGTGAATCAATCAAACCTCACTCTACCCATGGAAGGACATCAATAGATAAGATGGGATTAATTGATGGACACACACACACACACATTCATAAATCTTTGTTCATATTACTGTACTATTGATAGAAAAGGCAAACCTTTCTATTATTCTTTTTTTGTAAAATTAAAGAACATAACTCAGTCATGAGCTTAGCTACTGTAGGTTAGGTACTTTATCTTACCTTCTGATAAATCATGTACCTCCCCTTGACTTTCCTCTCCCAGCTCTTATTCTCTTACAGACAGATAACTTTATACTGTGTTATCTTGCCATAAATCTGATATTTCTTTCTTGACATTTCTGTTAAATTTAATTCTTTCACATAATTGACTTATACCTCTGTTTACAAATGTTTATGTACATGAACAGATCTTTCACAAACAGATTTTTCCAACAAATTTTTCTTTGAGCAGTGTTTTGGTGTGTGAACATATAAAAATTGTAGCAACACTCTGCTGATAAGTGCACAAGCTCACTTACTCAGCTGTATTGTGGCTGGCCTGTCATGAACAGTGAGATTATCACATTCTGGCAAGTCTACAGCTTATCACTGATTTCAAGGTCAGGTGCCCTCCCAGCTGTTTGATGGTGGGGGTTAAGACCAAGGATTCTCTATGAATATATTATTCTTGATTAAGACTGAGCTCCCCCACTACTCCCCCCCCTACCTTCAACCGCTCAGGGTGGTGGGAAAGATGATTTAAGAGGGAAAGGCAACATCTCGTCTTGCATCAAACATGTGGCAGGGGAAATGAAATACTGGAGTATGATAGTCTATGTGAGGCAGAGAGTGTTGTATTGTTCATAACAGTCTGTTTTCTGCCATGTTGTCACACTTCACCTTGTGTCCCAGTGTTTGTCTGCCCCAGAAGACCACACCTGCCACAGACACACTCATCAGTCCCAAGGTTGTCAGAACTCCCTGGATGACAGATGCTGCTCTCAAACAAAGGGACACACTGCTGGAAATGGGGAAGCACATGCTGTCCTGAGTAGTGCTGGACACTGACTCATATTTTCCAGTGTTTCCTTCCAGCCAATGTGTGTTTGGTGCAAGGCCAGACTTGTTTGTCCTTTTTTGCTTTTTGTAGTAAATTTTGGGATTCTGTAGCTGTCTTTTGCTTTGCCTCCTTTTTATGACTGTTTCAGAGGGAATATTTATTTCAAGATATACTTATTCTCTAGACCTTGATGGACCTATTTTTTTACCTTTTCACCCCAGCACTCTCATCCCTCATGGCTTCCTTCACTGACCTCCTCAGGTGTCATTCTTCTGCATCGGTGCCTTCACCATGCTGCTGACAGTGGCCAACCACATGGCCTTCTTCATCGTCATTGCGCTGATCATGGGTCTGTTTGACGGCTGCTTCATCTCCCTCCTTGGCCCCATTGCCTTTGACATTGTGGGGCCAGCCGGTGCATCTCAGGCCATTGGCTGTCTGCTGGCCATCTGCTCCATCCCTCTCACCGTCGGACCAGCCATTGCAGGTCAGCCAAGCCTTCTCTTCTCATTATTGTTGGATGTTTCTCTCTCTCTCTCTCTCTCTCTCTCTCTCTCTCTCTCTCTCTCTCTCTCTCTCTCTCTCTCTCCCTCCCTCTCTGTATCCCCTCATTATAAATCCCTATGGTATTTATTACAACAAGGGAAAAAAAAGAAAAGTATATAATATGTATGTATAAACCATCATTTAGATCAATCAATATTTTCCTCTGCCGTCATTTAGTGTTCACCTGTGCCTCTCTTTTTTTATGTAAGAGGGGAAGTCAGTCAATGAAATGATAAAAAAAAAAAGCCCACTGAGGTGTCAGTCCCTAGACAGATTTTAAAGTAATGAAGGTTTTTTATTTATTTATTTTTTTTTTTTCACTCTTTCACAGGTGCCTTGTACGACCACCTGGGGAATTACATGGTGCCGTTCCTGTGTGCCGGCATCCCACCTCTCATTGGCTCCTTCATCCTCTTCTCCATCAGCTGTACCAAGACTCTCCCTGAGGTGAGTCTTGTCCCCATTCTTCTTAAAACACTGCCACTCTCTCACCGTCATTATTCTCAAAGGCAGCGGCTGTGTGTGATTAGCAGTGTTGACAGTAATTTTGGCATAGAATTCTCATTGTTAATCTGTCTCTGGAAAACTTGGATCACCTCAAAACCTAAAGAAAGTAGTGGAAGTCCAACATAATGTAAGAGAGGGAAGCTGGCCAATGGTAGCAAAAATAATGAAGATAAAAAGATCACTAATTTGTCAGTTCCCATAAAGATCCAAAGAGTTAGCCAAAAGTCAGGGACAAATGTCTTGAAATGTCCCTCTTCAATCAAGTCAAGTCATAGGAAGTTGGAAATACAGAGGCAGGCAGGGAGTTCCAGAGTTTACCATAGATCACCATAGATGTAAGTGATTAGCTGTGTTGAGAGTGGCTTTTTTGCATAGAAATCTAATAATTGTTAACCCCTTCAGTACTGGAACCCTTTTTTATCATGATTTTTGGTTGATTATAAGCTTTTATTGTCATTAATAAGAATATTATTTTACTTCTCTTTTATTCATGCAATTCTATATTTGTCATAATTCTTTCATCACATTCACTCTGTTACACATTGAAATCAAGTAATCTCTCTCTCTCTCTCTCTCTCTCTCTCTCTCTCTCTCTCTCTCTCTCTCTCTCTCGCCTCTCTCTCTCTCTCTCTCTCTCTCTCTCTCTCTCTCTCTCCTTGAAGAGTTGGTAGTTTTATTTCTTTTCACTCTTCCCACAAATTAAATCTTCCCACTGTAACACTTAGTTGGTATTTATTTATTTGCATCTATTTCATTTATGTCCCATGCCATCTTAGTGTGTGTGTGTGTGTGTGTGTGTGTGTGTGTGTGTTATTTGATGATGGAAGTTGTTTATTTTTGTGTTTATTTCGCTGTTTTTTTTTGTATCATCCTTACATTTCTTTCTGGTGTTTGGCCTTTAACTCTCTTTCACTGCGATATGAGACAGTTAACACTATCAGTAGCAATGCATGAGATCTTTATTAGCATCTGCAAGAAAGGAAGGCACAAAAGAAGAATATATTTTGTAATTTCTATCCAGTTCTAAGACTCTAAGTAATTACAAAACAAGTAAAAGATGTCCTCCAGTGATCAGTAAGTAAGAAAAGATTAAGCAAATACCAGTGAAAGGGTTCATTCTTCCCTTCTTTCTTTGCTGCACACACCCTCAAGTCTGGCTATGTTTTGGTTAGGTTAGGTTATTGTGTTATGTTTACATTTCCTAATGGTGTTTGTCCTTTAAAACTTTCCTTTCCCCTCCACCAGTCAATCACTTCACACCCCCTTTAAGTTGCCTGGCTATGTTTGGTTCTCCCCTCTTGTTACCCTCTGTTTTTTTCACCGGATGGATGGACAGACATGCTCACCAGTTTTAAGGTTTATGTTTGTGGTTGGTGAGGTAATGTGTGTTTACTCTGTTCCTTTCTCTCAAGCATATTTTTCAGTTTATATATCTATTTATTTATTTATTTGTTTGTTTTGCCTATCTATTAATATATCTTTATTCTAAGTTAGTTTCAGCTGTCTGTTGGAATGTTTTGTCAGTTTTTTATTCTCTCTCTCTCTCTCTCTCTCTCTCTCTCTCTCTCTCTCTCTCTCTCTCTCTCTCTCTCTCTCTCTCTCTCTCTCTCTCTCTCTCTCTCTCTCTCTCTCTCTCTCTCTCTCTCTCTCTCTCTCTCTCTCTCTCTCTCTGCAGCTCCTATTTTTCCCCATACCATCAAATACAAAATCTGAATTCTTTGGAGTGCCAGTGAGATGTTATACAGGAGAGTGCCAGAAGGGAGGGTGTTGAGTGCCACTGCCCACAGCAAGTTGTTAGGTAGGAGGGTGTTGAGTGCCACTTCTCTGCCCACAGGGAGTGCCGGGGTCGCCAGTGAGAGAACCGCCAGAGAAACAGAACAATGCCGCCGCTGTTGATGACCCCAGGGAGACTCACCGGCTCATGACAGGTAAGCTATTAACATCCTCTTCCTCCTCTTCCTCTTCCTCTTCTTCCTCTTCTTTCTTGTTCCTCTTCCTTTGTCTTCCTTATTTTTTTCTCTGATTTTTTCATGTATTTTTTGCTATTTTTTATTTATTTCTCTCTCTCTCTCTCTCTCTCTCTCTCTCTCTCTCTCTCTCTCTCTCTCTCTCTCTCTCTCTCTCTCTCTCTCTCTCTCTCTCTCTCTCTCTCTCTCTCTCTCTCTCGCTTCTTCTTCTTCTTCTTTTTCTACACCATCCTACATCTTCTTGTCTTCCTGCTCCTCTTCCAATTTCTTTTTTTTTCTTTTTACTTCGACACTTTTCCTCTCACCCATTCCCTTTTATTTCTGTTTTAACTTCTGTAAGCTTTATTCCTTCTATTTTTCAATGTATTTATTTAATTACGGTAACTATGTATTTACCTTCATCTATCTCTGTACTATAATTCCTGTAGCTCTTCTCTACATTAATGCATTTATATATACAGTATATATTAGCAGGCATCTTGAATAGCTTAAAAAAAGATTACATGTACTATATTTATTGCCTGATGGATTACTTAATAGCAAAAATATGTGTCAGATATTTATTTTATTGTTTTCTCTATGAACTTTCACTTAGGTAATTTTTTTTTCCTCCTGCATCATTACTAAGCCTTATAGATTATGATAGTTATTATTGCTATAGTGTTTTTTGCCTCTTACTTGTAACTGACCTAGGTTAAGTTTGGCTATAGAATGCTAAAGTGTTAGAGTTTTAGTATGATTATATATACTTCCCTTTGCATTAGTGCTGTTATTATTATTGTTACTATATATCTCTCTCCCTCCCTCCCGTTGCCCTGCCCACCGCCATCCTCCCTGTCAGTTATGATACAGTAGTAGTGTTTCCAGCTGCTTGTGTCTCTTATGAAGGAATTATGATGGTGGTCTCTTGACAAAGCCTGGAGATGAATGATTAATTATTATTATTATTATTATTATTATTATTATTATTATTATTATTATTATTATCATTATTATTATCATTATCATTATTATTATTCATGATTTAACTTATTTCCACAGTTCTTTTTTTCTCTCTCTCAATTTTTTTCCCTGCCTCTTCATAAAGACAATGTACTGCCATTTAGAAACCAGTCTGTACCAGTAAATAGATCACGTTATCATTTGCTGTTCCCTCCAGCCCTTAGAACAGACAACTCCCTTTTAGCTACACAGGATCCAGTGACATTACCTTCCCTTTACCCTCAACCACCACCGCTGCTGCTGCTGCTGCTGCCATTGCTCTAGTGGTGGTGGTGGTGGTGGTGGTCAGAGGAGCCACCCTGTGTGATGCATCCCGTGGCCATCTCACTTCCCTCTCCATATTTCTTTTCTCTCTTTTTACAAACGTTGCAGAGGAGCAGCAGAGTCGGGTGTAGACCAAGAGGAGGGAGGTGGAGGAGGAGGAGGCTGGGGTGAGGAAAAAAAAAGGAGAGAAAGTGAGAGAAAGACAGAGAGAGAGAGAAAGGGAGGGAAGGAATGAGGATTAAAGAGACCATATGACTCTCTTTTTAGCTTGCCTTGCTTACTTACTTACTTACTTAGCTTGACCCCAAACAACTAGAAAAAAAAAAAAAAAGCATTAGACTTTAATTCGTTGGGTTTGTTTGTTGCAAGGAGCCAAAACTCTGCTGCTGGTCAGTGTCATTTAGTTACGTATGTTGGACGGCTTCAATTTTCCAAGCTTCTCTCTCCTCAATGTCCATGTGCGAGCTGAGATTTTTGGCCTCCGCATAACACAGGAAACGTGGCTTTTTTTAATACTACTCTTGGGTTTTTTTGTAGCGAAGAAAGTGGATGAATCAGTAGGGTATTTGCTTTTTTTGGTGACTGATTAACTTTCCTCACTGGTGCTGTTGTTCCCATTTACTGTGGCAGAACTGAGCAACCCTCAGCCCTCTGCCAGTCCATATTAACTCAGGTTCTCAAGTCTGTGTACCTCTTTTTTTAAACAAATTTCTAGTCTTTTAATCCATCTTAACCTGGGGAAATTGGTGTTGTACTTTAGCCTTTATCTCATCAGCAGTAAATTTGAAGCTGCTGATGAGGTAATGGCTAAAGTACAATGCCAATTTCAGGAAGTTAAGATGGATTTTAGGACTAAAAATTCATCCAAGAAAAAGATACAGACATAAGAATCTCTGTTGATACTGGGGGAGTGGATCTTTGAGAGGTGACTGCCTGCCTGCTACAGTTTGTGTGGATGAACAGCACTGGGACACAGGGAGAATGTGCTGTACTATATGGCTGATTTTTGGCATGTGTTATGGGGGAATTATAATAATGATAATGTGCATCTTCCATACACACATAGGCAGTGCTTTGTATGTGTATATGTGTGCTTATGTGTGTGTATGAGTGAGTGAGTGAGTGAGTGTATATATGTCTTTACTAAAACATGGGATGTGGTTTAACTAATTAACATTAAGATGGAGAGGAGAATACAAGGAAGAGACTGAGAGAAGGAGGGAGAGAGGGAGAGTTCAATGCTTACTGTCGGAGCAGCTTGGCATGACGCAACACAGCTCTCCCACCTCAGTGTTGTCCTGGCTTGTCTGGCCTCACAGGGTGGCCTCCTGTGTCCCCACCATGGCAGGGAGACTTTATTATTGTAGTGCGCCATTAGTGTTGGGTTAGTTTTGTTGTGTTTATTTAACCTTCCTTCCTTGCCCATCACAGTGTTACATTAGTGTTGGGTTAGTTTTGTTGTGTTTATTCAACCTTCCTTTCTTCCTTCCTTCCTTCCTTCATCATACTGTTGCATTAATGTTGTGTTCATTTTGTTGAGTTTTTTATCTTTCCTTTCTTCTTCATCTATCAGTGTTAGGTTATTTTTGTTGCATTTCTCTGCCCCTATTTCTTCTCATGACTTCTTATTTACATGCATTACAGTTTTGTTAGTCTTTTTTTCCTTCATTTACCATGGCAGTGCTGCATCATTTGTACTAGATTAGTGTCAGGTAAGATGTGTCACCTTAACTCTTTGAATAATGTTAATGCTACGCCCATTATTAATATGGTCAGCATTTTGGATGTTCCCTGCAAGGAAGTCCACCCCTTATCCTGTGCTTATATCATTGTAATAGCCAGTAAGGTGAAGTGTGTACTGGCAAACTGATAGTGTGAAGGTAAGCCATGAGAGAACAGTAGTGGCTGAGGATATTAACAGAATTTTTTAAGTCCATAAGTTTTTCATATATAAATTTCTAGTCTTAAAATCTATCTTAACCTCCCAAAATTGTTACTGTACTTTTGTCATTATCTTTCCAGCAGTAAATTTGAAGCTGCTGATGAGATAATGGCTAAAGTACAACACTAATTTTAGGAGGTTAAGAAGGATTTTAAGACTAGAAATTCATCTAAGAAAAGCTACATACTTAAGAATCTTGGTTAATACTTGCCCAGACACCCAGTGCACTAATATTGGGTGTCTTGAAGCACACAGCCACTCTCACCACACAGCTGATGCTCAACCAGTGTTTGTAATGTGGTAGGTCATTGCAGACAGATCCAGCACCAGCCTGACTGCCAGACCATTGCCTCTCTTACTCAGAAAAGACTTGCATCCATATTCAGAAACACTTCACCGCTGCTGCACCTCCACTATTTCAAAAGGCTCCTGTTTAACCAACACAAATTTTCAGCGGTGTTTTTTATGGTTCTAATGACAAATGAACAAGGTTACTATATAATTGACAGGAGAAACATCCTCAAAAAACCCAGCTTGTACTCTCTATGGCCTTTGAAAATAGCAGAGGTGAGAGAGCAGAGCGTTTCTGAATAAGGACCTTGATTTGAAACGCTGAGGTCTCTTGAAGCACATAGCTATACACACCACACTAGCTGATGCCCTGCCAGTCAAGTCATTGCATACAGCACCAGTCTGCCTCTCTTCAGATTTTTTAACTACCTCAGATCTCATTCATTGTATCATTGTAGGTATCAGTGGTATTAATCTCCCTCTCTGATTGCCTTTCATAGCTTTCATTTCAGTCACAGCACATTATAAGGCACTGGATGGGTTTGTGGGGTGTGATAGGGATTGAAGAGATGAAATGCTTGCTGGATGAAAAGTGTAGAGTCAGTGGATGTGTCAAGGTTAGGTTTTAGTGAAGGAGATGTAATGAAGATGGTAGTGGTGGTGGTGGTAATGAAGACTGGTGAAATAGATGATGTGGTTATGGTGTTATTGGTAGTGACAAAGTCCAGTGGGGGATGATATTGGTAGTAATGGATGGTGTTGGGAAGAACGATGGTGAAGTGATGGTGGTCATGTTTGTGTGAAGAGTGAAAAGAATGATTGTTTGATAGAATAGACACTTTCCTTTTTTATTTATTTATATTTATTGATTGTCATTGGTTGTTTTAGCAAGAAATAGTGGGCCTTTTTCTCTATGGCAGTGGCAGTGGTGGTGGTGGTGGTGGCAGTGGTGTTGGTGGTGGTGGTGAAGATTATAAGACAACGAAGGGGAGTGGATCCTCAATAATGCAGAAACCTTTATATATTTTACTTGATTATTAATATATTTTCATTTGTGAGTATGGATAGGAAGTGGTGGCATTGTGTAGGGTTAGATGAAGGCCCAAGAGAGAGAGAGAGAGAGAGAGAGAGAGAGAGAGAGAGAGAGAATGACACTGTATATGAGTTAAAAAAATATTCATTGGTACAAAAATCAACTCTATCATTCCTTTATATCATTTAAACACAGCATTACACCAAAAAACAACCCTGAACATCATAAAGCAAGCATAGTGATGAGATTGGCAATCCTTTATGACTATTAGTATGTGTTAGATAAGACTTGCACTGAGTGTCCTATCACCAGTCACTCCATTCCATAGCGAACCTTCTGTAGACCAAAATAGAGGAAAACAGAGACTTGCAG
Organism: Callinectes sapidus; assembly: GCA_020233015.1. Lineage (NCBI taxonomy): Eukaryota > Metazoa > Arthropoda > Malacostraca > Decapoda > Portunidae > Callinectes > Callinectes sapidus. The sequence goes on from CM035184.1 coordinate 4,196,792, forward strand.
TGGAGAAATTAGAGAAATATAGCAGTGGTAATGAGTTATAGGGAAGTATATTATGAGGGAAGGTGGATGGAAGTTTGGGAGAGTCATTTAAGGTGAGATAATGCCTCTATACACCAAAATAGTAGAAAACAGTAACTAGAAGTAGAGATATTAAAGAAATATAGCAGTTATAGGGAAGTACATTGGAAATTGGATTGAAATATGGGCCACAGAGTCAAGTTAGGTGAGATAATGCTTCTATACACCAAAAATATGGGAAAAATAGGGACAAACAAAGAGATAAGAGAAATATAGCAGTGGTGATTGGTTATGGAGAAGTACATCGTGAGGGAAGGTGGGCCAAAAAGTCAAGTTAGGTGAGGTAATGCCTTTATACACCAAAATATAGGAAAAATATAGACTAGCAGGGGAGAAATTAGAGAAATATAGCAGTAGTAATGAGTTGGTGCATTTAGAGAGTGGAAGGAAATATAGTGAGAGTCAATTAGGTAAGGCAGTGTAAAGTGAAATGAAAATAAAGGTGAGATAATGTAAAGTGAGATTAGTAGGAAAGGTGAGAGGAGATAGAGAGGAGAGATAATATAAAAAGTAATTAAGAAAAGTGAGATGAAGTGAGATTAGGTGAGATGAGTCAGAGAGGAAAGGTTAAAAGAGATATATTGTTGATAGTAATGTATATTCCATCAATCCTGGAGGGGGACTGGCAAATTAGTGAGCTCATATTTTATCCTTGTTGTTGCCCTTGGACAGCTTCCCCATCTTACATAATAAAAACAGAAAAATAGTGATGATGTAGTGACAGAAAGTAGTGTTAGTGATGAGAGTTAATGGGATGGTGATAACTGATGAGTGATATAGTGATGGTGATGACTAATAAGATGATGTTATAGTTCTGTGGTGGTGGTGATGGTGGTGGTGGCGGTGGTGAATGTAGAGTCATTGATTAGTGGGATGGCAATGGTGTTTATTGATGTTGTTGTTGTGTTGTCATGGTGGCAGTGATATGGTGGTGAAGGGAGGAGGGAGGGTGGGGGGGTGATAACTTGAACATTCCATCCACAAAAAGAAAGAAAAATAAAAAGGAATGCAAGAAAAATTATATTGACTTTATAGAAATCACCGTCATTTTGTCCTTGTCCTTTTTTGTGGCTCAGACTATTATTTTTTTTATTATATTATTTCGTTTTATTTATCAATACTATTATTACTTTATCTTTTTTCCATCTTTTATCATTTAGCAATAATTTTTCCATACATTTTTTAATCAATAGGAAATACACAATGCTTTTTTTTTATACTATTATGCTAGATTTATCATTCATCTATTTTTTTTCCCTATTTAAAGTTGGTGAAAAATTTTGACCACTTCTTTATTGTAAATCTGACCATTCATTTTTCCCCTTAACATGATTTTTTTTCAACTAATGCTTTGTAGTGATTATTGGAAGCTTTATTTTCTACTTACTTTATTTTGTTGTTTGTCCTGTGTGTGTGTGTGTGTGTGTGTGTGTATGTATGTGTGTGTGTGTGTGTTCATGACAGTCACTTAGAAAGAATTTGAGAGATGTGAGATAAAGTAAGTTTTTTTTCAGTCTCTCTCTCTCTCTCTCTCTCTCTCTCTCTCTCTCTCTCTCTCTCTCTCTCTCTCTCTCTCTCTCTCTCTCTCTCTCTCTCTCTCGTATTAATTTTCCGCTTGTTGTTGTTGTTTTCCTTCTTTTATCACTTTACTCAGTTCATGTCTTCCATTTTCACACAAATTCCTCATTTTCTTCCATTTTTTTTCTTTCCAATTTCAAGCTTTTCCCAAACTTTCCCCCATGAACATAAATCTCCCTTCATTCTCGTTTCCTCCGCACTTCATTCACTCTATGCTAGTAAAAACACGCATTCCTCCCTCCCCCCCTCTCTCTCTCTCTCTCTCTCTCTCTCTACATACATACATATTTTTACATTTTCCTAAACTACATCAACACATTCAAGATTACTTTTAAATAGCTAGTCCTAAATTTAGCAACCTCAGTACCACAACCACCACCACCACCACCACCACTTGTGTTTGCACAAGCAAACACAAAGAAAGAAAAAAAAAAACTGAAGTAGCAAACCTGTTGGCAATAAAAAAATGAAGAGATTGTTTGTGAAATATTAAACCATCTAATCTGAAGGCGGACATGAATGAATGATTGAAGCTGAAGATAGGAACATTAATAGTAGTAGTAGTGGTGGTGGTGGTGGTGGTGGTGGTGGTGGTGGTGGTGGAGGGTGAAAGCAAGCAAACTGATACATCTACGAGAGAGAGAGAGAGAGAGAGAGAGAGAGAGAGAGAGAGAGAGAGAGAGAGAGAGAGATTGCGTGTTTTTACAGTGGACAAATATTGCTTCACTCTGACGGGTCGCTAATTGAGTGTTCTGGCGAGGCTGTGCACCAAAGTATGGGTCTGGCCAGGGGGGGAGGGGGGAGGGGAGGGGGGAGGGGAAAAAAGAGGGGAGACACACACACGCACACACGCAAACCCACGCATTTCCCCTCTCCCTTCCATCCCCAAACTCTCTCATCTCTCCCTCCCTCTCCCCTTCCTCTCTCTCTCTCTCTCTCTCTCTGTAAATAAA
>CM035184.1:4295683-4311019 GCA_020233015.1 Callinectes sapidus
GGTGGTGATACTCATTATAAAAGGAATGTTTACTAATAATTAAACATTAAACTCTACACCTAAAACAAACCTTCATGCAACCAATTATGTCCCAATGAACTCTTAAAAACACCAGGATGAAGTTATATATTCCATTTAACTTTAGTAATTGAAATCCCTTATAGTATTTTTGTATTGACTTGTTATCATAATTCTTTCACTCTTTCAGGGATGTTAAATCAGCATATTAATTGAAGTTTCTTATCATGGTATCTTTCATTAACTAATATTCTTGATAATAGTAAAACATGCTTCATGACTATTTTCCAAGGCCACAAAAAATGATTAGCAGGGTTTTTAGGATTGTTTCTCCAGTTAATAATGTAGAAATCTTGTCACTTTACCTCTAGAACCATAAAGACATCCAGGAAAATGTTTTGCACTCTCATCACAACTTCCAAGACCATAGAGGTGATTAGCTGTGTTTTCAAGAGTGTTTATCCAATCAGTAATATAGAAATTATGTCAATCTACCTCTAGAACCACAAAAACACCTTAAAAAAAATTGCGTAGATATAGATAAAGCCTTTTGAACTGGCATAGGTGAAGCAGAGAAGTGTTTGAGAGTACTAACGTTAATCCTCCACTGTTGTGCAGGCAAGAATGTCCCGCTGCGACATGAGAGGATCCGGTGGAAGTCAGACATGCCCCTCACGGAGAGCCAAGTTCGCAGCAAGCGGGAGGAGTTCTGGGACACGGCGCCGGCATTTGAGGGTCGGCGGGAGATCTGGGATGCCCTGAAGGCCGCAGCGCTGGCCATCGAGTCCCATGACTACAACCTGGCGCAGGCCATCATTGACGGGGCCAACATTACGCTTCCCAACGGTGTGTGTGTGTGTGTTTGTTTCCCTAGTTGTATTTATCTAGTTGAGTTTTACATGGCCTGGCTCAGCCTCATGTGGTCCTATCTCTGGTTCTATACTTATCTAATCTTTCTTTGAATTTGTGCTTACTTGTTACTGTTATTATTATTTTTTGTATGTGTGTGTGTGTGTGTGTGTGTGTGTGTGTGTGTGTGTGTGTGTGTGTGTGTGTGTGTATTTACCTAGTTATTTTATACAGGGTGCAAGCGAGGCTCAGAGTGTCCTATCTCCGTATATCCAACATTTTCTTCAGATTATGTATGTTGGTTGCTTTAACAATCTCTTCATTTAATCCATTCCAAATATCCACAGTTCTATGTGGAAAACTACTTTTTAGTGTCCTCTAAACACCTATACTTCCTGAGCTCATAGACCAAACTTTGGGTAGGGCTGAAACCATATCACACACTACTCACCAGGACAGTGAGCTCACAACCCCTTGGGTTACATCCCATACCTACTTGCTGCTGTGTGGGTGAACAGAGGTTAGATACACATTATGAGGCTTGCCCATTTGCCATATATTAGGGAAGATGCTTTCAAAACTACTATTTCATATTTTACTTCAAATACAAGGAAGCATCTAAGAAAGAATATAAAACAAGATAAAGCATAGAATTGTGTTTGGTTTGAGGAGGGATGCTGGAAGGCAATAAATTAATAGAGTGTGTGTGTGTGTGTGTGGGAAATATTGGATGAAAAAGCCTCAGTAATTGTATAAGTGTGTTTTTTATTTCTTTTTGTCTTTGTAGTGTACAGTATGGAAAATGTCAGGTGAAATGCCACGCTTGAATAAGTAAGAAATGTTTTTGGGTGGAAGTTAAATGTCACTTAAATGTAGGTGATGAGCGAGCCCGGAAGGAAAACACACTCTTTAAATATAACCTGTTGGAAGTATGCCAGTGAAATAAAGAAAATTGAAAAAAATAAATAAAGGCACAATTAAGGCTGATGAATTGTCTACTATCTTTGCATTGTCATAAACACCAACGATATACTGCACTGAGACTTGGGGAGAATATCACTGAAATGTCACACACACACACACACACACACACACACACACACACACACACACACACACACACACACACACAGAAAGAGCAAGGTCACTGAAGGTCTGGATAGCAGGAAGCAGAAAAATAGGGATAGTCAGAGAGAGAGAGAAAGAGAGAGTGGGTTCAGATTGGCGTTCTTTGCATTATAAAGCCGACAAGAGGAAGAAAGGTTATTGGGTACAGCTAACCAGAGAACTGAGTGTTACGAAGGAGAATGTGTACAATAAGAATGGTGTTACGTAAATATTAGGAATTATAAAGATGAATAATGAAATTAGATCAAGGAAGGGAAGGAAGAGAAAGACTGCATGATGGGTAAATGTAAAGAGGAAGTGAAATAAGGAGACATGTTGAAGATATTAGAAGAAAAAATAGTATCAGTTTTAGGGGAGATAGTCAACATGAAAGTAGTTAAAGAAAGGAAAAGTAAGAGGGTGATATTACATGATAGGTAGACAAAGTAAGAGAAGCAATTGAACCAAAGAAAGAAGCTCATTTGATTTGCACGGAGAGGAATGTCATTGAAGTGTGCAACTCATCACTATGTTACCAACCCACTGATGTTCTCTTGCCTTTCTCTTCCTCACCTCTATTCTCTATTCTGTTTTGTTCTTCCTTCCCATACATCCATACATTACAAAGACACATTTTCTCTTATCATGCATGCTCTTATTCCTACTCTCTCTCTCTCTCTCTCTCTCTCTCTCTCTCTCTCTCTCTCTCTCTCTCTCTCTCTCTCTCTCTCTCGCTCTCTCTCTCGCTCTCGCTCTCTCTCTCTCTCTCTCTCTCTCTCTCTCTCTCTCTCTCTCTCTCTCTCTCTCTCTCTCTCTCTCTCTCTCTCTCTCTCTCTCTCTCCCATACATCATCACATGTTTACAAATTTGCTCTTAACTTCTTTGCATATATTTTCTTATTCCACACTCTATTGTGGCACCCCCCCAAAAAAAATCTATAAATGTGAAATGCAATAGAAATATATACACTCAAATTCCTGTATAGAAGACACTTGTTATTCCTGCCATAGGAGAAAGGAGTGGAGGGAGTGATGGTTTGGTGTAATACTCTACTTAACTCTTATTCTGTGAGAGCAGGGAATGTCAGTGAGGAGTGTGGCTGTGAACCTCAATATTACAAAGGAGAATGTCAGAGATGAGTATGGCTGTGAATCTCAATATTACAAGAGTGGCAATTTTCACCTTAATAAAAGCAGCTGTCTTGGCCCTACCTTGGTACCGTACCCCAGTGTGAGGAAGGCTGTGGGGAGTCAAGGAAGTTATCATTAAGGACTGCCAAGCTCCTGAAATGTGAGATGATACCAGATCCCTTTTGTCTTCAAAGGAAAAAAATGCCCAGAGCCAAGCCACCGCTACCTCCACCCATTTCTCCTATGGCTGGAACAACAGTGTCTTCTATAGGGAAATTCATGTGTCCTTATTGCGTCTCGTGTATAGATTTTTTTGCAGGTACTGTACACCTCTCTCTTTCACAGGTGTCTTCATAAGCTTCCTTCTATCTTTTCCTTCACCCTTACTTCTTAATTCAAGCCTCTTCCCTTCACATATACCTTGATGAACTTTCCTTCTCTTCACTGTTACTTTCATACTCTTACTCTCTTTTCCCTTCACAGGTGTCTTAACAACCTTCCTTCTATCTTTTCCTTCACCCTTACTTCTTAATTCAAGCCTCTTCCCTTCATATATACCTCGATGAATTTTCTTTCTCTTCACCGTTACTTTTGCTCTCTCTGTCTTACTTTCTTTTCCCTGCAGGTGTCTTCATAAACTTCCTTCTATCTTTTCCTTCACCCTTACTTCTTAATTCAAGCCTCTTCCCTTCACACATACCTTGATGAAATATCCTCCTCTTCACCATTACTTTCACACTCACTCTATGTCTGACTCTCTTTCCCCTGCAGGTGCCTTGACAGACTGCTACGATGAGCTGGGCACTCGCTACCAGCTGCCGGTGTACTGCCTCTCCTTCCCGCTCAACATCCTCCCTCGCTCCCCAGACAAGGAGGGACATCCAGAGGCAGGTGGGTGGCTCTCCTGTGGTGCTGGGCTTGAAGTTATTAAAATGTGTCCCAGTACTGAAGTGGGTTAATTAATTATATTGTAGTGTTATTTAATGGGTTGTGTGAGGTGCAGTAGTAAATGATTGCATTGTTCCAGTAGTGAAGTTATAAAAATGTGTCCCAGTACTGAAGTGGGTTAATTAATTGTTGTATTGGTGGGTTACTTAATGGGTTGTGTGAGGTGCAGTAGTGTATTGTTTTGTTGTTCCACCACCAGAGGGCAGCATGGAGGGTGAGGCACTGGTGTTGAGGGTCCGTCTCTCCACCACCAGTGTTGACACTCGCCTCACTGTGCGTTCCACCGACACCATCGCCACCGCCAAGAAGAAGCTTGATGTACGTACCCACTCACTCTCATCCCATCATCATCATCATCATCATCATCATCATCATCATCATCATCATCATCATCAGTCTCACACCATGTTTTGTCTCTTATATTTTCTCTTTTATTTCTTTCCCCTATTTTTTTTTCCTGTTCTTGTCTCTCTTATACTTCATTGTCTTTGGTGCAGATATAGATAATTTTCTTGCCATTTCTTCTTTCTTTGATTTTTTGTTCTGTTCTTGTGTCTTTTTGTTCATTATATTCAGTACAGGTTGTTATTTATTCTCTTGCCATTTCTTCTTTCTTTATTTCTTTTTTGTTATTGCCTCTTCCTTTATATTCAGTACAGGTCTTGTTTAGCTGGTATAGTTGGCACTTTTCATGGCACTTTTTTCTTTATTTCTTTTTCCATTCATGTATCTTTCTCTTCATTAAATTCAATACAGGTCTTGTTCATTTAGTATAGCTAGCACTTTCTTCCCCATTTTTTCTTTCTTTCCTTCATGTCATTGTCTGTTCTTTCCTAACACTTCATCATATTCATTACAAGTAATATTGATTTGTATAGCTGACAGGTCACATTTCGTCTCATTTCACCTTTTATTTCCTTCACATCATTGTCTGTTCCTCTTGTCTCTTAAGGATTTCAGTAGATTCAGTATTAATCATGTTTCAGATCCACCACACACACACACACACACTTCTACATAAATTTAAGGAAATGTTGGATATATATAGATATGAAGACAGGACACTATGAACCCCATTTGAACACTGTATAACCTAACAAGGCACATAAATACCTCCCTAATCACCACACACAACACAACACAACACTCCCAACCCCCCACAGTAACACCCATTGATGATACCCCCACAGATGCAGGAGTCGCTGGAGGGCAGGAGGCAGCGGTGGTTCTACTGTGGCAAGCTGCTGGGTGACCGGCTGCTCATCTGTGAGTGCAACATTCACCCGAGCTTCATCATCCAAGCCATTATTTCCGAGGAGACACTTACTGTGGTGGGAAGCTGAGGCGATGGATTGAGGGTGATGGATGACTGACTCTCTGTGTATGTGTGTGTGTGTGTGAGAGAGAGAGAGAGATTTTGATTGTTTTGGTCTTAAAAGGTGGATTATTTGTTGAGAGAGAGAGAGAGAGAGAGAGAGAATTATAGATGGATGATGTGTGTGTGTTTGTGTTTTGTGTGTGTTTCTCCCAAGTTTATGTGATTTGTTTAAGATTAGTCTCTCTCTCTCTCTCTCTCTCTCTCTCTCTCTCTCTCTCTCTCTCTCTCTCTCTCTCTCTCTCTCTCTCTCTCTCTCTCTCTCTCTTTTCGTTTTAAGGGAACACTGTTGATATTAACATACAAAGATATTTTTATTCCTTGTTTGCTGTCTGTTTGCTGTTTATCTGTGCTTTAGTATTGTTTGCACACTGTTTGTGTTTGTTTGTGTTTGCTGTCCTTGTGTTCTTTGTGTTTGCTGTCCTTGTGTTCTTTGTGTTTGTTGGGAGTAGTTTAGAGAAGTATGGGATTATTGAACCTGTTTGTTTTCTATGAACTTACTTCTATCAATACTACAATACCACCATTATGATTGATTGCTACTTCTCTTTTTAATGGAGGTAGAGTAAGAGGTTTTATATTAATTTTACTGCAGCTGCTGCTGCTGATGATATATGTAGCTATTATTATTATTATTAATTACCATGATAGTTTAGCCTCACTTGTTTTTTTCTTAATTGATTTTTGTGGTGAGTGAAAAAGACAATTGAATAGTGTGTGTATGTGTGCTTGTGTTTGTGTGTGTGTGTGTGTGTGTGTGTGTGTGTGTGTGTGTGTGTGATGCACTGTGCACACACCAAGCTCACACTCCTGTGCTCAAAGAGATTCAATTCTTTACTCTGCTGTCACTCAACACTGCTACCATCACCACCACCACACTCGTCATACCCTCCTAGTTGCAGTGGTGGTGGTGATGGTGATGGTGGTGGTGTTGGCAGTGGTGACAGTGGTAGTGCATTACTTGTAGTTCCTGTTTCCTCCTTTGGCATTTACTGACAGAATGCATTTATGTTTATTTGTACTTAAGATAGTGTTTCCCCAGAGCTGAGCATTGTGGGAGCAAGGTGGAGTCACTTTTCTACTAGAGTGAGTCATTAGTACTTAGCACAAAGAGTTACTTAGTAAAGGAGGTACTTAATATATTTTAGTGATCAAGTTTCCTTCCCTTTACACTTACTGTAACCACAATATAAGAGAACAAGGAGGGTGGGGGAATGAAAAGTAGGATGAATAGATCACCTAGAAGACTATTTGTTATTCTTGGTGAGCACAAAGGTGACATGGGCATTTATAGACTTGCTTATGGTTTCATTACTCCACCCCCTCACCACCAACACCACCACCACCACCACCACCCTTCTTCACTATCAGTCAAGCAAGGGAAAGGGAGGAAAATGTAGAATGACTGTAGTGTGCAGTGCAGGAAGGTTTGTCACTCACTCCACCTGTGTAGTCCTTTTAGAGAGAGAGAGAAAGATTGTCACACACGACACAACAATATCACTATTGCCACCAACCAGCCACCCTCCCTCACCTCACTCACTCACTCACTCACTCACTCACTCACTCACCCACCCACCAGCACAGCCACCACCACTGTAATGGCAAACACACAACTCTGGCACCACTTCACATATAAAGGAGCAGAAGAAAGAGAATGTGTGTGGTTAAGATAAAGAAAATCTAGTACATATATTGAAGAAGATTACAACCAGTGGCTATAGAGTGGAGTGGATGTGATATGGATAGGAGAGTGATAAGTGTAGGAAAGACTGGCTTAAGAGAAAAAGAGAGAGGGAATGTGTATGCATGTGTGTGTGTGTATGTATGTGTGTTCGTTATCATGTATTTATTCACAATATGTCGACCTGCAAAAGAATTCTATGATTGTGATATTAGTGTGCATTGTAGTCAACACTTGTTCCATCCTAGGCATTGTACTTAGATGGTGTGTCTGTGTGTGTGTGTGTGTGTGTGGTGACAGCATGTGCAGGACATATCAGCCACACACAATAGAAAGCATTCACTGGTGTTAGTCTGCGGTGATAGATTCCTTTCCTATTCCGAATTCATCGTAATTTGACTGATGCAAAACCTAGAGGATGATTTTGGGATGTTGCTGCTGTTTAGTTCAGTTGTCCAGTTAACTAAGTGTGGCTGTCTTGTCTCCACACACATTCCTCTGTTTCATATTGGTAAAGATGAGTTTTGATGGCAGTGAAACATAAAGATGAAGATGAAACACTTTGTACTTTCAAGCACTCAGAGAAAAATGAAGTGTTTCTGCTGGTTCATCCTATATTTCCTTGCTGTCAAACTACTCCATTGTCTTAATTTTCATTGTGTCTGTTAAGAAGTCATTGGCATAGAGAGCAAATGTGCCTTTAAAAGGTTGATCAATTTTGACTTACAACAGTACCAGCAGAGAAAATTATACTTTATTATTTAATCTTTTGTTTGGTTTAAGAGTGAGAGGCTGGGCAAGTATTAACAGAGGTTCTTCAGTACTATGTAACTTTTCTTAGACAAATTTCTAGTTTTAAAATCCATCTTAACCTCTCAAAATTGGTGTTGTACTTTAGCCATTATCTTGTCAGCAGTAAATTTGAAGTTGCCGATTAAATAATGGTATAGTACAACACCAATTTCCAGAGGTTAAGATGGATTTTAACACTAGATTATTCACCTAAGAAAAGTTGTATACTTAAAAATCTCAGTTGACACAAACCCAGGTAACAACTTAGTGTGGGAATCTATCATGCAGTTTGTAATCTTGCAGGTGACGTGTGTGCAGTGGGGGGAGGGGGATGTGGGGTGAAGGTGACCAAGGAATAATTAAACACACTTACCTTTGGTCATCTTATGTCACCAGAACACAGTTATATATATTTATGCACTGAAATTAAGGGGAACTGTCTTTTTTCCCTTCATCTCATACAGCTCCTGGAGGCTTTTGTTGTGAGGGTGTGTGTGTGTGTGTGTGTAGACATTTTATTAACATTATGACATTACAAACAACTCATCCATGCCTCCTAATTTACACAAAATAGAAAGAGAGAGAGAAAGAAAGCAAGCTAGGGAGAGAAGGAGGGATCCACATTTGATATTATAATAACCACCCTTATAAAAAGATCCTACCCTTTTTTCCCTTGTATGTTTATTTAATTAAAAAAGCAAGAAAACCACTCCACCTTGCACATTAAGAGAGAGAGAGAGAGAGAGAGAGAGATTATGAGTGCCACTGATGTAACCCTTCATTCAACATTCCCTTCACCTCTCTCCTAATATCTACATCTCTAGTCCCTCCTCTCCCCCTGCCCCCTCCCCATCCCATCTCATACCCATATCTCATAACATTACCTATTCCTCCCCCAAACACCAGCACCTCACTGGGAAACCATTGCTACTTCCTACTTTATCTTTTTTATTTTCTTCTTTTTTATTTAAACAATCTGGGCTTTTCATGGGAATTTATGGGCTAAAGGAGACCACCTAATGGAGACCTCCTATCTCAAAACCCACCCAATTGGGAACCGTTACCCTGAGTGGATGCCCAATCACCACTCAGATTGTAGCCAGGATTCGAACCTGTGCACTCGGGGGATCTCAAGGCCCATATTAACACAGATTCTTAAGCACGTAACTTTTTCCTAGACATAATTCTAGTCTTAATCTTAACCTAAAATTGTACTTTAGCCATTACCTCATCAGTAGTAAATTTGAAGCTGTTGATGAGATAATGACTAAAGAACAACAACAATTTTGAGAGGTTGAGATGAATTTGAAGACTAGAAATTTGTCAAAGAGAAAGTGATGTACTCAGGAATCTGTTGTGTTAATGTTGGGCCAGACTCCTATGTACTTAGTTAGGCTTAAATGCAGGTATGGTATTAATCTTTAGTCCTCACATTCCTCAGTTGCAGTTTTCTGTGTGATAAGAGTGATAAGACAACCCTTTACTCCAGCCAGATTCTCCTCATTATTCAGATTTGTGGAGCTTGTAACCCGATTGAAGTCGTTTCCTATAGTTTTGTGTGTTTGCCTGAGTTGTTGTTTTCTGTTGTATGTTGAAAACTGATGGTGTTGTTTTGTCACATCATATTTGTTCAGGTCTTTGTTGTTCCTTCCCTTGATTTTATTGTTGGTATGAAGAAAACGTGCTGTGCTTTCCAGGGTGCACTTCATAACTTGAAAAAATTTTTTAAAAAACATAACATTTCCCCCTCAAATTCTGAAAGGCTACCAAATGTTCCAAAATTGACTATAGCAGTGTTAGTGACATCATAACAGTGCTGTACTGGATTTGGGAGCATTTTATATTCTTCCTGATCATTATGGAGTTTACCTTGAACTGCACTCTTGTTTCCAGCCTAGTGAATAAGCTCATGAGATTCTTGTGTTTATGAAGCAAGTGTGTGTGGGGGGGAATGTAGTGTACGTATATCTTTGGTGTTCCTGTCCTGTCTTTCAGTTATAGTTTTGGTGAAGATGCCTTTCCATTGTGTATAGAAAGAAGCACATCAGATCCTTGACTGTCCTCAGGGTAACACTTACTCCTTGCATTGGCTGTTGCTTCTTGTACTGAACTATATCTTGTCGTGTGCGGTGTTGATGCTACTCCATTAATACACTTGAATGTTGTTGTGAGTCGTGATAAAGTGTACATTTGAAGAAAAATGAGAATGGTTGTTGTTGTTGGATTGCTCTTGAATGTTTTGATGACAGGAAATCTAAATGAGGGAAAGAAAATTTGTCATGGGAATTGAATGAATTAAACTTGAATGTTTTGTATTAAAAAATATATAAATTAAGAAAAATACAAATGACAGGAAAATGTCACTGTACAAATAGAAATCTTGAGTCTAAAAATGTATTGGATGATGATGTTAGCATATGTAAAGAAACTATAAGAGTAAAGTATCTCAATAATATTATGAAGGCAGGACATGCATTAGCTTGACTCACATCCTGCATATCATAACTATCATATAAAGACTGTAAGGAGAATACACCTGAATGACGGAGAAAAATTGATTTTAGCTATTGAAAGTAAATGCTAAAAAGAAGTGCTCGTCTCAGATGGTTAAGGAGAATGATGCAGACAGTAATTAGAAGGATAAGAAGTTTGACTAGCTGGAAGAAACACATAGAAGCTTGTAATGTTGTTTAAGGTAGCATATGTTTGATTACTGATGGTATTGTGTGTGAGAAGGTGTATGGCTGGTGTGGCCTGCACTGGTCTGGTCAGCTGCTTTTGTTGAGAGGACAATGTTATACAAAGCAAAATGTTCAGCTTGAAAATGTACAGTGAGGGAAACGGGTGCATCTTGATGAGAGAAAGGATTACTGATGGAAATTATTAGTGTACATACAGTACTGGATATTTGTTAACCTACAATATTTGTATTTGCATTTTTACCTAAATGTTTTGACAAATTGTCTGTCTAGATTGTAATCATTATGTCAAACGGAGACAAAGAGGAAGGAAGTGACCAGTCACTGTTCAGGAAAATTAAGGGAATCTTTGTAGGAATTCAAGGAGGACTATGATTTACTGTAGCTTGTGTTAATGGAAAGAGATTGTGATGGAGATTGTTTGACTTTTTAACATAAGAATGAAGGAGATTGACTTTTAAAATGACAATGAAGCTTTTACCTTATCCATAGTACTGGAGCCTTTACTTGATGATGTGCCGTGTTCAGATGTTACCCAATACTGGCTGAACAAATCCTTCAGGATGAACATGACTTACTTTATATAAGGGAAAGAGTTTATGTTATTGAGATTCACTTGTTGATGTGATACTGAGGCTTATAACCTTTTTAAAGATACTCTTACTTACCTATCTATGGCGGAGATCTTTATCTGCCATCTGACCAAAAATTATTCAGGAATGCCATGTTTCTCTTGGAGTGGAAAGCTTTACTGTTTGGTCAGTTGTGTTATCCTGTGTCACCCAATGTGGATATGTTGTGTTTTTTTATTGGTTTTCTTTTAAGTGTGATTAATTAATTGGACCAAAACTAGATATTTCAATGTTTTTAGGGATTTATTTCAAGTAAAAGAAAATTTATCAATTTATGAGCTACCAATAGAATATCTGATAACTTGACAAATAGTTATAAATGATGACTCCTTATGTTCCTGGCCTGGGTTGACTTGGGTACAATGCAAATGTTCTGTACAGACACTGACAAGATCACTGCATCTCCTTGCACCAGCCACTGGCTGCTGTGTGTGGCCATTGTCTCACCTCCCCACCATGACTGGCATTAACAGTGTGTCCTGGTGGAAATAGACAAGTTACTTCACTTACTGCTCTGAGCACTACCCATCTGATGTGGATTAGCATTAATTTATCTAAACATTTGCTTTATATCTGTGGGCAGGAACCCTTGAGGAGACAGTGTATGTATGGGTCAGTGACTCAGAAAGACTTATGGTCCAACAGAGGTGAAACACAAGGGTGTGCACACCATCTTACAAGAAAGCAGTGAGAGAGAGAGATGAGTTGTGCATACTGCCAGCAAATGATGAGAGAATAAAGGATTCCAAGAGTTAGACAACCAGTACTGTAGCTCCAGAAATGTTGATGCCTTTGTGTGTGTGTCATGACTGAAATGTGAACTTCTGATAACTGGCCGTGAGTGGGACACAAGCCAGCACTGAGCTGTTCATCCCCCAGGGAAACCCATCAAGAGTTGAAGCAAGCAAGCATCAGGCAGTGTGCTGATCCTGCTGTTGTGTGTGTAGGAGGTCAGCAAAAAGCCTTGCAGGAATACAGAGCTACATACATATGAAGTCTGACTGTGTGTAGAACTGTACTGTAACCCTAAAGACTTGACAGCAAGACGAAGACTACTTGTGAAAGTCTGACTGTTTCCTGAGATCTTGAAATGAAATTGTTCCAGAGACTTCAGATATTTCCCCACCCTTCTTGTCCGTCTCTCTCTTTTTCCCTCCCTCTGTCTCACTCATTCTTCATTCCTTCCTTTTCTCCTTTTCTTTTATCCTTCATCCTTCTTCTGTCACAGTCTCTCCCTCCCTCTGTCTCACTCATTCTTCATTCCATCCTTTTCTCCTTTTCTCTCATCCTTCATTCTTCTTTCCCTGTTACAAGATTGCAAGACAAGGGTGTTGAAACTTGAAAAAATTCTCTTTATCTATTGTCTTGTCCATTTCAATTTTAATCATATTTTTTTCTTCTTCTTAATCCTCTTTGTAATAGTTTCATTATCATTTCCTACTCCTAGAATCATTCTTTTCCTTGCCTTTCAATCTCTTCCCCTTTCTTTTTTCATGCCCAAGTCCTTTATTTCCTTGCATGATTTCCTGCTTTCCATTACTAAGAGGAACACTGGACTCACACATACACACACTTGTAGATGCACCAAGTGACTTAACATTTCACCAAACCTGTTGCTACCACTCACCCAGCAGGACGAGGGAGGGAGGGAGGGAGGGAGGGGGAACGGCCTGTTACAAGGGGGAAGGTGACCTGCTGCACCTTCCCCCCTACCCATCCACTGGCCTGCAGCATGCTAGGTTAGGTTAGGAGTGTATATACCATAGTTTATACATCTATCCATATTATATTGTGAGATGTGTGTGTATGTATGTGTGTGTTTTGGTATACAACATGAAATTATACACATTGTAATGCATTGTTTTTTTCATTTATTTTTCGTGTGTGTGTGTGTGTGTGTGTGTGTTAAGTTACCAGTGTTTAGCAGGGAACCTGTTACTATTACGTCTCTCCTATCATAAAGTTAATGAGTAGCTTTTGTATGAATCCCTGAAGCCCAGATGATGATGATGATGATGATGATGAACAGACCTTTTCTGTGATTAACAAATAAAGTCAGTACCACTTCATTGTTTGTGCTTTCCACTGACATGTGTAAACCATTATTTGTTCCACCTTTAAACCCCGTCAGTACCGAAACTCATTTTCATATTTATTCTGCTTATTATCTATCGATTTAATACAGCCACAAAAACTCATGTGGGGATCAAAATAGTACAGACTGTGGCCATTAATCTGATCTCTATAGACCCTTACTAATGTCAATAAAATCGTATAATCACACCCCAAAAATCGTCATAAAAATGTGTCTCAGTACTGGAGGCTAACGCATTGTGAGGCTGTCAGCCTGTCAGACTGGACTACCACTCCTCACCACATTGCATCATTCTCTTTACAGTACACAACTCATAAACCACAGTACTGTGTGATCCCTAATGTCTGCCTTTTCTCTGCTCATTTTCTCAAACATTTATGCGCTTCGCTTTCGCTATTTCAACGCGTTTTATAATATACGAGCACAGTTACGCGTTTTTTTTAAAGATGTTTTTACACTTTTAGAGGCAGATTGACATGATTTCTACATTATTAACCGGAGAAACACTTGGAAACCTCGCCAATCATCTCCATGGCCTTGAAAAATTCTCCATTATTTTCATCTAAATCACAAGTAATATACATTAATGATCAGCATTTCAGCAAACATCTACCTACAGATCCTCTTCTTTGTTAATCATCTATATCATTTCCTCTACATTCATAACTACTGCTTCACTCAATTTCCTTTATATTTTTCCTCATCTCTTTCTTTTCGTTTATTCATGATTTTTTTTCACTCCATCGTAAGACACAATCTGTTTCCCTGCATAACTGCTCCTCTCATATTACGTCACTTCCTGCCAGTTGCCACCCACCAGCAGTTTCCCAATTCAGCGTAAGAGAGTACAGCGGTGGGGAGTTGTTGACATCCGAATTGTGAGTAACTAAGTGAACATTACCGTAGTTTTCTGCAGTAATTAGGTGCGACAAGCAAGATATGGGAGAGGGAAGTGTCTGGTCAGCTCATCTTATTGCTGGATTGAAGGTTTCTTGCAGCAGAGCAGCTTATAATGGTGAGTATGAAGTGACTACTTGTTGATGATGGCGGCAGTGTTGTTGCTCAAGTGTCTGATGCTTAGGGTTCATCTCCTCATTGCCATTGCAGCGTGAAATACCGACAGGAATTGGTAGACAATATGTTCTTATGTTTTATTGGGTATATGGAAGGTATAAGCGGAACAAATTATTGACCTAAATGAAATATTGCCAAGGTGTGTGTGAACGAACCATCGAACACTACAGGTCTGTCTTTCTATGCTCCTCAGATGCACCGCCTCCATCCCACTATTTCCCCATTCCTGTGTCAGTGAAGGTTGGGTGCAAACCATTCATTTCATAGATGTGAGATTTACCATTAACGATACATCATAATTTCTCGTTTCGGTGGTTCGTTTTGTGTCGAGGCTTCATTCCACTCGAACACGTCCTGGGGTGAACTGCACAAGTTTTATTAGCTAATATTGGCTTTTCATTTCATCTAGATATATTTAGTAACAAAATTCATGTAAGCGAGTCCCATGAAGATGAGTCATACGACAGACTCTTACGTCAGCACAGGAGCGAGATCAGTGGTGAGAGACAGGTATCACTGAGACATCACTGAGCTCTCGATATGGTAGGGCTGGTGAGCACGGACGAGGGTTAGCGAGGAAAGGCGAGGGCGTGGTGTAGTGCTGTGTGGGTACGGCACAGCCACTCTGCCAGTAACGGCACAACAGCGAGAAGGGAAAAGAAGCATCAAAATAATGTATTGCATTGAAAAAGTGTATTCCGTTTCTTATCAATACCAACTCTGAATCCTTGACATATAACAAGTTACAATAACGCTAATTTTTTTATGCATTACTGGTAGTGAGTTACTCTGAAACTGAAAATATTTGCATTACTGCTTTACTGAGTTACCGATTTGGTATTGCATTAGTGACGCAGTAACACAGTAACACAAGTGTTCAGCTCTGTTAACGCACACACACACACACACTCACTAAAGAAGCGAGTTTGGGTC
>CM035184.1:4311119-4341968 GCA_020233015.1 Callinectes sapidus
GGGGAGGTAGACAAGGGGGTGGAGTTGAGAAGGGAGGTGTGGCTTAATATACATCACGCCTTCTAGCCAACGATTTCACTAATCAGAATCCCTTGAGTTGACGCGTCGCTCTTTGGTAAAAAAAAGTAAAAGGGTAGGAATGCTGCTTCATTAAGTAAGAGAGCCGTCTGTCTGTCTGTCTATGTGTCTGTCTGTTCGTGTGTCATTATCAAGCTGAGAGCATTACGAAAACAGTTATTAGTGTATACGTGAATGTGATGATAATTATAGTTCCTTGAAAACTCTGTGGAGAGAGAGAGAGAGAGAGAGAGAGAGAGAGAGAGAGAGAGAGAGAGAGAGAGAGAGAGAGAGAGAGAGAGAGAGAGAGAGAGAGAGAGAGACAGGGGGTGGGGGAGGGGGGAATAACGAGGGAGAGGACGGGGGTTAAATATTAGTGATAAGGAGGGAGTATGAGAAATATAGAAACAAGAAGGGAGTGGAGATGGTGAGGTGGATATGAAATAGTGTTGAGGAAAGACACGTCACGACTTCAAGACTATGATATTTAACTATTAAAATCTGAAGTTGATATGTCCCTGTAGCTAAAAAAAAAAATAAATAAAAAAATAATAATAATGAATAAATAAAAAATAAGGTACAAAGGCTGCTTCATCCAGTAGGGAGCGACAGAAGTACATACTCTGCCTGTTAAAATTCCTGGAATCAACACGTCACTGTAGGTAAGAAGTGAGGGTAGGAAGGCTGCTTCATCCATCAAGCAGGGAGCCGACTGTACGGGGGATTTATGGAACAATCTTCGGTGTGAGGAAGTTGAGTGGATATACGAGGCAAGTTGTGTGTGAGTGTGTGTGATGGAAACAAGTGGCGGTGGTGGTCATGGTGGTGTTCTGTTCGGCAGAGAGAGAGAGAGAGAGAGACGTCTCTCTCTCTCTCTCTCTCTCTCTCTCTCTCTCTCTCTCTCTCTCTCTCTCTCTCTCTCTCTCTCTCTGTGAAGTGCAAAAAGCTTCTAAATGTAACTCGTCTTTAAAGGCGCGTGGCAGTTTACAGGCCTTCTCCAATGCATTATTGGCCTTCGATTCGACATGGCTCTCTAACAGTAGTAGTTGATGTTTCGGTAAGTAGTATTGTGAGGCGACTTCGAATCCTAACAGTAATATGATCATGACGTCACACACACTTCAGGCAACGCACTTACACTGGGACACTGCCAGTGGTAAATATTCCAGTGTTAGTTCATATGATGTGTGCAGAAAAAAGCCGGCATAAATTCCCTTCCACCAAGCACACCCTCGTCTCCCGGTCACCATGAATCCGCAGTCTTGGTGGCGGCAGCAGACTAAACGAGACCAACAGGCACTCACATTTACTTCATTTACATGTGCCGCCTTTCGTGGGCCGGCCATTCACCTGAACCTACTGCGTTGGGGTGGTACCACAGTACTAGTAACGTCCCTGTGGTGCTTTAAGGTACGTTTGCACCAAAGAATATAAAAGTCTTGGTTTGCACGGTGGTGCCAAAGAGAGTGGGAATGTTTCCTATGCGTCATTACAAAGTGGCGGTGTGAGGGTCGGCGGCTGTTCATTATGCGGGTTCCCAGCGTAATGTGTTTAGTGATAACGCATTTGTTTACATGTATGTAAATTTATTCGTAACGGTGAGTGGCATAAAAGTAGTCAGACAAACTCTTTCAAGAGACGGTTGGGAGCTCAATAGGCTGTCGCTAAGCCGCGCCGTGCTGCGTCACCCTCAGACCATCAGGGTGTAGCTGTGGTCGCCTTACGTGGATTCTATACACAAACGTAAAAACGAAG
Organism: Callinectes sapidus; assembly: GCA_020233015.1. Taxonomy (NCBI): domain Eukaryota; kingdom Metazoa; phylum Arthropoda; class Malacostraca; order Decapoda; family Portunidae; genus Callinectes; species Callinectes sapidus. Next base: position 4,312,932 of record CM035184.1, read on the forward strand.
ATTTAGGCTGTATTTATCGAAGGGTTTCAGGTCAGAAATAGAATGCTCCACTACGGGTTGTGTCTTACGATCTATCGCCTGTGATCGCAAGGTACGTCACTCTACATAACGTACACTTTACGAATATTACGAAATGAATCATGAATGAATAGTATATACAAGGTACATTTTTGTGGGTGCACATCCATTTTACAGTGGTTTGATTTTTGATACCTAGTTGAGTCACTGTAGTAGCGTGCATTCATTGCCTTGTGTTTACATTGTCATTGCGTCTTTGTCAGGAATTGTAATTAATTAGTCCCATAACAAGACTGGCCATTTGTCTTCTTTTGAAATTGTGGTGTACGTAAGTCAATGTAAATTTAACTGAAACATAATTATGGACATATATTTTGTTAGGACAAAGTGAAGCTTCGTTAAGGAAATGAAGCTTTGAAGTTATTTCTGTCCAAAGATGTTGGTTGCTGGACAGAATGGAAATATCGCGGGAAGGGTTAATGTTGTTTTAACAATACACTACTCAGTACTTATAGCTCTTTGGTGGGTGTCCATTTCACTGTTTGGATCATTGCTAGTCTCATTTTACCCTGTCTGAAATTAATAAGTTTACCTTACGGAGGGGTTGGGATGGGGAACAAATTACTCCTCCCATTCCTGGTCAGGTTACAGTGTTAGAATAGTTTACCTTATATAGGAAGCCAGTAGGTTTGAGTTATTTTTACATTTTTCTTCACAATGTTCTAGAGCATTAAGAAATTTTTAAATGACTGGTCTGTTTGTGTTCCAGGCAATCACCTCAAGATATGCCGCGGGGAGACCACATGTTGCACGGAGGTGATGGAACGCAAGCTCAGCGTCGAGAGCCGCCAAGAGTTTGACACCAACCTCAAGAACCTCCTCAACCCTCTGGCCAACCTGTTCAGCAAGAAGAACGTGAAGTTAAACGGTGAGTGAAGTAGGTAGTTGTGGTGAGTTGGGGTAGGATGAGTAGAGCTGTATTGAGACGGGTTAGCATTGGGTGGTATGGCTCAGGGTGAACTGGGATGGGCTGGGATGGATTTGTTATTAGGATTAATGGGACTGGATTTAGCTTAGCTGATCTGAGAGAGAAATTGAGCAGTGTTAGGAACCACCCTAAATAGTCAACCCTGCCGAGGTAAGAAGCTCCTTTATCTTCAGTTTTATTAGTAACAAGTTGTATAACTACCGGGATTTGACAGATTAAGTAGGTACCCTCTTAAATAATAGCGATATTGATTTAAGAATTTATGAATGTATACAAAGGTAGAATTACACCCAAAAATAAGGTCTCGACCAGAATGTGACAGTATTGTCTGCAAATTTATTCCTTGATCTTTGTGGCCAGTGAAGCTTATTTCCTGTGTCTAGCTTTGACACACATGGTGCATTTGTGGTCATGCTATTTAGTAGACATTGTTGTTAAGAGAAGTACATAACTAGGACTTTTGTCTGCATTAATTTCATGAAATGGACATTCACACTCACTACTTCTAAATATGTCATTGTATAGTTTTTGTCTTTCCATTGTACTAAATCTTGCATATATTTGCTTCTCACAATGATTATAATGACTATAGATTTTTCCTTAAATATATTTTGAGTGTCAATTTATAGGAACCATAAAGAGTAAAGTTGGGTAATTTTGCTCAGATGCATACTATGTTGAATGTACCATTACCTCATGGCATTGGTAATGTCAAAACAGTGAGGTTAAGAAAAGTACATAATATAGCTGTTTTTTGTTAATAATTCTTGGTATATTTGAGTGATGTACTTTGTGTTTACTGATAAGAATAATAAAATAATGAATGAAAGATCTATGAGAAGGAATAATTTTTAAATAACTCCCTAAAGAGTGTTAAGTGTGTGATGCACTGACTGTGTCTTGCCGTCCTCAGAGGTGTTCTACAAGCTGCTCAACCAGAGTAGGAAAAACTTTGATGAGATGTTCAGCCGCACGTATGGCATCCTGTACCAGCAGAATGCTTATGTTTTCACCACTCTGTATGACAAGCTGGAGGACTACTTCAGGAATGGAGAGCAGGACCTGCAGGTTACCATGGACAACTTCTTCAAGCTTTTATACCAGCGCATGTTTACCGTCTTCAATGTCCAGTACACTTTTAATGCACGGTAAGTGTTTGGGAGAGGGAGGGCTTGCACACTCCCTTGCAATGGCCATATAGAAATGTATATAACTTTGTTTTGAAAGAATTTTCTGCTATTGCACAGTTTTTTGCAAAGTATATACATACTGTACATGTGCACAGTGTGGCTTGGCTAATGGATGTTTATTACATAACTACAGACTGTTGACTGGTGTGTAGAGCGGACTCAAGTTTTTTCACAGTTGTATGATGTCAGTGCTTATTATGTTGGTAACTAAATTGGTGGTCCTTCAGACCATTGATCACAATCATCTGGAATTTGGTTGCCAAGGGATCAAAATTACATTGTTGTTGGTGTAAATTATGATAGATGGGAGGTGAAAATACCTGAAAAATGGAAGTTGTTTTTTAAAAACCAGTAAATGATATGGAATTGATAAAGAATTATTGTCAATTGACTGTGTAAATTGAGAGCTAATAAAACTATAGATACAGAGGAAAGAATCTACTAAGGCTGAATACTTTGAAAGTTTTTATTTGATGAAAATAATTAGTTACACAGTAATAAAGTTAAAAGCAAAGTGTGAAGAGGAGTTGCATACTTTTGGTTGGAATCAGTCATTTTTGTAAACTACTTTGGTGTGCTACTAGGCCTGGTATGTCTTCTCATGGATATTTCTCAAATTTTAAGATGTATTGTGAGAATACTAGTATATATATATATATATATATATATATATATATATATATATATATATATATATATATATATATATATATTTCATTTTCCCATTTTACTTTTTTGCAAGGTTTGCCATATGAACAGTCTATATTATCATCCCACATGGTATCTTGTAAAGCAGTATGGGATGTGTTCATAATATACTCTACTGCACACCCTTGATTCCTAGTCAAAGTGAAAAAGTTGAGTGCAGTGTAAGACTTCTTAATCATTGAACCAAGGATCCTGACATCTAGGAGTATGAAGAGCATGTATGGGATAATTTGTATCAGAGTGACTTGGGTCTACAAGAGAAACATCCGAGCATAACAATTATGAAGAATTTGGGTTTTAAGAGACTAGTTGCTCCTAATGAATGAATGATATGAGGAATAACATTTTTTTTCCAGATACCTGCGATGTGTAACTCACCACATGGAGCAACTGAAACCATTTGGTGAAGTTCCAAAGAAACTCACGACTCAAATCAAGAGAAGTTTTGTGGCTCTACGCACTTTTGCCCAAGGGCTTGCAATAGGGCGAGATGTAGTGAAAAATGTCCTCAAGGCAAGTTATATTCTTAAAATTCTAATGTTATTTTTTATGGCTGTGGCTGTTCAACACCATCACTGCCAGCATTACTTTGAAAGCCAGGTTACTCATTTGTTTTGATTTACTAGAGTTTCCTACTTTATGACAACAATATCAAGCTACACAGGTATTAGGAAAGAAGAAGCTGACAAAAAGTACTGGATGGAAGTGATTGACAAGCACTGAGGGTAAGGTACACACAAGAAAATTCAAAAGAACATGTCAGATTGAATGAGAAATGCAGGGAAAAGGTTTGTTTAAAGTGTTAAAGGAAAGGGGGAAAGAATGAACACTTAAAGATAGGAAGAAGGTTATGTGTATTAGGAATCGAGAAAAAGAAGCTATTTAAAGTTGAACACAGTTATTTGTATTTCCCCAAGTTATGTAATTTCTATTCCCAATTAAATGATATTTCAAATGTTTTCAGGTGAATCCAAGTATTAGTTGTGTGCATGAGCTAATGAGGATGACCCACTGTTCTACCTGTGATGGTCATAAGGGAGTTAGGCCTTGTCTGCCCTACTGCAGGGAAGTCATCAACCTTTGCCTGATCCACCACCAGCCACTTGTAGAATCCTGGATAAACTATGTTGGTTAGTATCCCGTGTGTCTGAAGTTTTACAATTATGATAACATGATATGCTCAGTTTCAAGTTAAGATTAATCCCATATTTATTCAGTGCTGTACTATGTTTGATAGTGATAATAATCATATTCTCATCATTTGTTTGAAGTTTATTCATTGCTACACTACAGCTGGTTATAGTAACAATGAATCATATTATTGATTTTCATAATTGATCTAATGTTTATCTACATCAAATAGTAGAGCTTTGGATCCTCAAGGTTTTTTTTCAGTTGTTATAGTATATATATTTTTTTCTTATGAGTCTAGAATTTTCAATTACTAACTGGCATCATATATATGGAGTGTTGTTTGTATTGGTAGAAACTGCATCATTACAGTTGTACTCATATTTGGTAGGATAAATGACATGATCATTTTCTTACCTGTCTTTCAATCATTCTACCATCCTCTTGTAGGATCCAGCCTTGTATTATAATTTTTTTTTTAGCAATTTGAGTTCTTATCCAACATAATCCTCTTCGATTGGAAAAAGTATTATTTGATATTTGTTTTTATATATTTTTTATCCTTTTCAGATGCCATGGTTAAAGTTGGTGAAAGGTTAGAGAATCCCTTCAACATTGATAATGTTGTCCAGCCAGTAAACTACAAAATTTCAGATGCAATTATGAATTTCCAAGAGTCGGGATTAGATATCTCACAGAAGGTAAGACCTTATTATTTATTTTTAAAGTCTTTCTTATAAAACTGTTCTATGAGGCGGCTAATAACACAGTTGGTCAAGCTAAAAAAATAATTTAAAAAAATAATAAACACACACACGCATGCAGAGTTATACAACCTTCAGTATGTCATATCTCCATAACAAAGAAAGATATCTATGTGATCCTTTTTAATTTCATAACTTACAGAATGTTTTGTAAGATTATCATAATACTATGATGGCATATTGAAAGTGGGAATCATGAATGCGTGTTTTATTGACTGCTGTCACATACCACACCCCCACCACTGCACTGAATGGAGTTTTCTCAGTTTTGATGGCCTTCTATCCCAGCAACTTAGCACTATTTTCATACAACTGCCCTCATAATACTCCAAATTTCAGTCTTGTTTGCCAATATCTTTGATAGTAACCAATAGATTTACACCTCAGGCATCTGACCATTCCAAGCAGGCAAAAACAGGTCGGAGAGGGATGTTACTTAAGTGTGGTGTGCATAACTCAATTTTTGGAAAGTGGTGCTTGATGAAACTGTGTTACTAATGGTCTCATATACAATATAAGTTTAAAATTTATTTCACTTATAATGCACTCCTAACTCAGTATTACAGACCTCCCTATAATGGATTTTGGAAGCAGCAGATAAAATATGAAACGACTGAGTTAATTAGAAAGTCCTGCATGCTAGAGATGGAGTTGTAGCAACACTAAACACAAGCCACTGCTTTGAGAACTGACTACTAGTTAGGAAGCTGTCACTTTGTTTAAATCGTTGTAACAAAACAAATAGCTCATTGCGTCGTGGTTTTTGGCACCCCAAAAATATAAACAAGAAGTGATGTATCTGTGAAGCAGGTGTATGAAAAATATGGTGTGAAAAAATTAAACAAAAAAGTTATTCACATTCAAAATGCTGTGAAATATTCTGTTAGAGTAATTAATTATAACAATAAGTTCCCAGAGTAAATTATAAGTTATACAGTATAGAAGAAGGGGACAGTTGAGTGTCATTTAAGAAGAGGGGATAGGTGTCTGGTATGTTGTGTTAAGCTAATAGATGAAGGAATTCAGTTTTTGAGGCATTGAACACTACCAAGTTTGCTCTGCTTTGATTAGAAATTTAATAGAGATCAAGAGTCCAACGTTCTGTGCCCTTGGTGTGATATTTTTACTTAATGAAGGGTTGCTCATCTATGTAAGACATGGGAAAGTGTAGGGTGGTATCATCAGTATAGGAATGGATAAGACAAGAAGATAGATGAATAATAGGAAGAATGGATGACAGGACAGAATCCGAAGGAACACCTCAGTTAATAGATTTAGGAGAACAACAGCACCCATCTACTATAGCAACAATAGAACAATGAGAAAAGAAACTTGAAATGAATTTAGAGAAGGATGTAACCCATAGGAGGGTAGATTAAAAATCAAAGCTTTGTGAATAACTCCTTAATAACGTTTGATATATCTAAGGCAACCGCAAACATTTCACCAGAATCTGTAAGAGGGTATGACCAAGACTTGGTAAGGAAAGTCAGATCACCAGTAGAGTAATGTTGATGGAATTCATACTGGCAATCAGATAGAAGATTGTGAAGTATGTAATAGATGTTTGCAAAGCTTTCCTTTGAGGATGTATTGAAAAAAATCAGATCAGCATGAGATTAAAGCAATAGGGTAGTAGTTTGAGGTTTAGAAATATATGAAATGGCAGTAGTGTTATCAGGATGAAATAAAGCAGAGAAAGATGAAGACACAAAGTCTTTGGAGATATTTTTGAATCAGTAGCAGGAGTCTTGAGGGAAGTTGGATTTCTAGTAATGAAGGAATTTTTGGCAAATTGGAGAACACACTGCATGATTTGGGAAGGAAATATAAATTGCACAAGATTCAAGTAGTGGAAGACTTAAGTATCTTTAGTGGGCCACCTCTCTTATGTATAGCATGAGAACAAGTTATTTTGAACCAAGGTTTCCTCAATGATAATGTAAACAAACTTATGAATAATTTCAAATGAAATATTTATTTTTCACATGTAATAATGGTATAGTCAATGGTTATTACTAAAATACTTTCTAGTAATATTTCTGTTTTCAATTTTAAATTGATTATTTTCTCATTCCACACTGGGAAATTGCCAGGAAAACAAATGATCACACCAAAAGAGCAATTTCCAGTCGGTCCAGCTATTTAGCAAATTGCAGCTGTATTCTGCTGGTTGCACAAATGCAGCTGGATTTCACTCCCAGCTGTAAAATCAAGGCCTTTTTGCAGCCAAGAGTGACTTGCAGCAGTGATTTGCAGAGTTGCCATAACAGTTGGGAAACCACTGTTGGTCTAATCAGCTGCTTTCCTGGTAATTTTCCTGTGACAAATAAGAGTAACTATCAATACAGATTTGAAAATAGGAATAAATTTGTTGAGGTTGTTTTGATAACAACCATTGTCTTTACCATTATAAATGTACAATATTATATATCAAGATATTTAGATTTATCTATAAAAAAGGAAAAGACATAATTGATTTGTTCACATCCTCATTCCCAACTTCATGTAAAACTCCCTTAATTAGACAAATGTGTTGAAGTGGGAAATGCAGGCCTATAGTGAGGTGATGTGGTCACACGCCTTTCTTTGAAGAAGGCACATGTTTAGTAGCCACTCAAGAGGCAAGTGAGAGTATAAAGAGTGCTGGGATTGAATGCACAGCCACTTGAACACTGATCAATGCATATTAATGAGAGGTGTTTGATTATTACTACTTGCTGGTGACTTGGAAAACCACAAATAGCAAGCCACACATGAATGTCTCAAACTTATCATGCCTGTCTTTTTAATAGTTTATTCTTTTGACTGATGTCAGACTATCATTGCTAGAATGAGTAAATGAGATGAGTGACATTTTCATTATCAATGCAAAACAAGTGTGGTCTCATTTTGTTTTATTGATATCACTCACAAATAGTATAGTTGGGATTATTTTATAGGCAAATATCTGGATGGAATTTGACTGAATGAACAAAGTATGTACAGGTCTTCTCTTCTAATTATTATTTTTTATTATAATTATCATTTAGTTGTGCATTTAATTTTATTAATTATGTGTCTTCATTATTTTGTATGCAAGATCACTTGTGGCAGCATAGCATCATGGTCCGTAATTAACTATCCTCTGTGGCACACAGTCATGCTTCATACAGCATGATTGCATTATTATGGAAGCCATTTTATGGTGTTTACTGTTATTTTGCCTGTTGGATTTTCCTCAGGAATAACATGCCTCATTAGTAGTGAGTGAATTATCATAATGCTGTGGCACAGCAGCAGCAACCAGTGTTTCCTTGGTCGTTTAGAGTAGGGACATGTTGGACACTGAGAGACACCACCAGTTTTGGATACAAAAATATATTATATGTAAATTTATATAATAGATAATGATAGTAATTATGATAAAAATAGTACTAATGATATTGATGATGATAAGAAAATTTAATTATACACAATCACAATGTTCCTTAGCCTCAGAGGGGACATTAGAGCAAGTGATCTTCTGTCTCAGAACTCAACACTACAATGAGAGTAATTACAAAAATAAATTTACATACTGTATTTCTATTGTATTGTTTTTGTTTTATGGCTTTATTCTTGTCTTTAAATATACTTTCAGCTTTTAATTAAGTATTTATATTTCTTTGATTTTATGTGACCCACATGTATATATGAAAGGTTTGGAACACCTCTCAGTTTTTTCTACTATATAGTCTGAAGTTCTTTATACAATTATTTGCTCCATAATTGCATTTTCAGGAACATAACCCATTTGTTTACAAGGAAGGAGTAGAATGACACAGTGTTAATGAGTGGACATCAAGTATCTTTTATGTATTGACAGGTGTTCAAGGGATGTGGTCCCGCTCAGCTGGGACGCAAGAGGAGAGAAGCAGATCGTGGTGAGCTAGAACCAGAGTTTTTGAACTTCAGAAGCAATGATCGGCAAGATAAGAAGAGAGACAGAGATACTGATGTAGTGTCTGTCAGCAGACATGTCCATGAAATTAAGACTAAGGTAAGATATTATATAGCATTATCAACAGAAAATGTAGTATTTGTCAACATAACTTCTAGAGTGATTATGTAAATATAAAATATTCACATTACTAAAAGAATTTCATGAGGTTCACTCCAGGAAAATTATTTATTGTATGAAAATATTATAAACATATACTTAGCCTACCCATTATCATTGTCTCCATATTTTAGTGCCAGACAAATGTTCCAGTCATATGCTCACATATAAATTTCATCCTGTCTGACCACAAGACAATTTCAAAATCCAAGAGAGCACATATTGAAAATTGAATATCCCAACAGATTAGAAATTCACGTGACTTTTGGAGTGAGCTTCCCACCAAGATGTGCAAAGATGCAGCCAAGGAAGGAGCTGCCAGCTGCTGGACAGGCACCAAGCTTGGCAAGTAAGTATTAAGTGGGTTCTACTTTATTTGCTCAGAAATGTGGTTAATTCCTTGTCAACTTTTATAATTTGTAAAACAAATATAGTTGAATCAAATCTGAATCTCAGAACTTGTCGAGATTAATCTCATTCACTCTTTTTTCCTCCTGTATCATCTTAAGATTGTTCTTTGACCATCTCCATATAGGGCATCCACAAATACCATGAATATGAGGAGTCTGGCATTCAGCAAATGTGAGAATACTTAAATGTAGTACATAGCGTTGATGGGTTGAAGGTGTTTCAATAAAAACGCACTCTCAGGTATGAAGCAAGCACTGGACTGAACATCTCTGAGCCTCCTCACCACAGTTCAGAAATGGATGAGCAGATCATGCGGATCAAGGTCATAACCAACAAGCTACTTGATGCATACTTAGGGAAAGATGTATCATGGATAGATGAAGGTAAGGATGCGGCCTCATACATATCTCATTCATCAAAGCCTGGCACTTAAAAAAAGATCTCAAAATCTAAAACATTATAAATGTTGACTAATGTAATAACTTTTCTGGTCGATCTTATTGAGACTTGTTGAGTAACTTGAGGATTGAGTTTTATTTACATATTTCTCTCCCTTCCTCACCTTCCCCTAACAGCATATTCATACACCACAGCCAGTCAGCACACACTCTTAATATTGGAGTTTCCCTTGTGAACCCAGGCATACAAGATCAATCCAATGCTAACCATTTGCCAAAATGGAGTTGATAGTGTAAATTATTCTAACACCATAATATTCCTGCTATCCTAGAAACTGTAGTACTTTGAGGACTCAACACTATAACTTAATTAGTTCCAAATGGCTGTTTGAGTTCGAGTTCTGATTGCTGATTCCTATAAGTCAGGTAATTCATTCTAACCTTAGGAAAACCTTAAGTTCACAAAAATTTCAATGTGATTTCTTTATAATATAAACAATTTCTCCATTTCTTTCACTGCTGCAGGTAATTTGCACACACATCACCACATTAACTCCCAACCCTTAAAGTTGATGTGTGGGCTTAATCTGCAGTTGTCAATAATAGTAGACCGCATTTTTTTTTTTATCTAGCACACTGTCAGATTTGTTTGTCCTAAAATAGGTTAGGAATATTGTTTCCTTTGAAACAATACCTAGCAACACTCCCTTCACTGAATGTATGGTAGTCTATGCCTTGTGCTAGATGAGAAAAGATGTCCGTTACATATGCCACCTCTTCTCAGTCTCAAGAATATTATGGTCCATTTGCCTTCAGGGTGGATTATATCCAAGTGAGGAGTAAGTGCCCTCTACCTCTCATTGCTCAATTCCCCCTATTTCTTCTGTCTTTCCCTCCCTCTTGTTTTTTCTCTCAGGGTCCCTTCATGGGTCCCTTCCTATGACTGACCTAGTCAAGGTTTTTTCCCTCAGGGATACCAATGTCCCTGCCCATGACTGACCTAGCTGGTTAGGGTGGGGCTTGCTGCCCTTCCCTGTAAAATCCCTCCATGGCCACCACCAGTGTTAGGGGTAGAGGTTGGGGTCAGGACTATAGGTGCTGGCAAACCTCTAGCCTCAGCTCTGATCCGTGGTTTGCAGAGGGGCCTGCCTACCACTATGACGGATGCAGAAAAGCCCGTGGGATCCCTGTTTCTTGAGGGGGGGTGGCAGGACCCCTTAGCCCTGATTCTGATTTAGGGGTGCTGGTGGGTCTGCAGATGTGGTGCCTGCCTGTTGGACCACACTCTTGGGGTAAACTTTTGAAAGGTTTTGCATGTGACTCCTGGAATGTCCTGACCCTCTCAGGGGATCACTGATTGCCTCATTTATCAGATGAGCTCAGTAGGCTATGGGTGGATATGGTGGGGCTCTCTGAGACAAGGAGCAAGGGATTCACTTCCTACTGGTCTGGCATGAATAATGGTCTCCATGTCAATTGAGCAGCCATAGGCATCTCCAGCAGACTGCAGCCATCAGTTGTAGAGGTCACTCCAGTTGATGAGCGTATAATGTGATTAAGGTTGAAGCACAGTTTAGGCTTCATGTCTGTTGTTGCAGTGCATGCTTCTTCCGAGGCATGAGAAACTGAAGAGGAGGAAATGTTCTACTACAAACTTGACTCTGTACAAGTCCTATATCCCAGTCATGATGCACTAATTGTCCTGGGTGACTTTAATGCTGTCACTGGCACTGAGAGGGCTGTGTTGGTCCCCATGGTTCTGGTACCAGGAATGACAACAGCTCTTTTCTTCTGAATCTTGCAAGATCCAGAAGGCTGAGAATTGCTGTTTCTTGGTATCAGAGACCAGTGCTGCACCTCTGGACTTGGTATAGCAATGCCGTATGGCATTCAGGTACCATTCCTTCTGACTGGAAGAAGGGGTTGGTTATCCCTATCTCTATCTGGAAGGGGAAAGGGGACCGTCAAGACTGCAACAATTACTGCTGTATAACACTGCTCAGCATACTAGGCAAGGTGCTTACCAATTTGCTACTGATGCAAATCTGTAGTCATCTGCTGAAGTACCAGAGATCTGAGCAGTCAGGGTTCACGCCTGGTAAATCAAAACTTGACATTTGTGTACTGGTGGAGCGCCGACATGAGTTTTGACAAGGGATGCTTGCAGCCTATGTCGATCTCAGGAAGGTGTTTGATTCAGTGCATCGAGACACTCCAGGATCTTCTGCATCTCTGTGGGATTCCTGCAAGGATTATTGGTCTATTAACTGCTTTGTACTTAGGGACTGTGAGTGCTGTGAAGTGTGGAGGAGGCATGTCCAGTTTCTTTCCTGTGAATACAGGAGTGAGGCTGGGATGCATGCTTGCTCCATCACTTTCAACACGTGTATGGATTGAGTACTAGACAGAGTTGTGGAGCATCTTTTGGCATTGTTTATTATCCTAATTCAAAATCCTGTATTTTTTCTACCAGTGGTCATACAACCTTCATATCACTGTCAAAAGACAGCTGAGAGTACATGCTTTACTTCTGAAGTGTTTGTACTACATTTTTATCTGTACTTGTCTTTCTGAATCTTTCCAGGAATACCTTTATAATCATTCAGTTACAATAGTTTATGCTGATATCTGTACTGGACCTGTGTTCAGATTACAATGCACTCATTGTCCTAGGTAACTTAAATGCTTGGTTACGAGCTGTGTGTTGGCCCCCATGGCTCTGGTACCACGAAAGAGCTGCTGAATCTTGCAAAATCCAGAAGGTTGAGAATAGCAGATTCTTGGTATCAGAGACAAATGCTGTTCTGCTGGATGTGGTGAAGTAATGCTGGACTGGTAGCAAAGGAGATTTCTTCGTGAGACTGATTCAAGGCCAATTACCAGCATAGTCCATCAATGCCAACTGCAGCAATATGGGCATGTGGTATCCACAGACAGGCACAGACTCATAAGAATATAAAAAGTGGAGACTGCTGAAGGCCAGTGTGACCTATACGAGGCAGCCCTTTTAATCATATTTATCCAACCCACCTATCATTTTTATCCATACTCTCATCTAACCATTTTTTTAAAGCTACCTATTGACTATGCGCTCACTACATGTTTGTCCAGCCTATTCCAGTCATTCACCACTTTGTCTACCTATGTCTGTCCTGAATCTAGGCTTATCTAAATTGTACCCATTGCTGTGTGTCCTGCCCTGGCTACTAATTTCTGTCACCTGTTCAATGCTTCCTTTGTTTATCCCTTTTCCCTATTTGTAAACTTCAATCATATTGCCTCTTGCTCTCCTTCTCTCTAGGGAGTGGAGATTAAGACGATTTAACCTATCTTTATAGCGTAAATTTCTCATCCCCTGAATCATTTTGGTCATTTTTCTCGCCTCCAAGGACTCTATATCCTTCCTATAATACAGGAACCAAAACTGAACTGCATAATCTTCTAGATGGGGTCTAACTAGTGCTAAATACAACCTCAGAATGACCTCTGGAATCCTATTTGTCACACACCTGCCTATAGAACCCAAAGTTTTGTTGGTTCTATTTCTAGCTAGAATGCACTGTTGCCTTGGAAGTAGGTCACTACTAACTTCTACTCCCAAGTCCCTCGCACTACGTATCTTTCCTAAGGTGTTATTACTTAATGTATATTCTACAGGCCAATTTTCCTTACCAACGCTCATAACGGTATACTTGTTAACATTAAACTGCATTTTCCATTTCTCTGACCAATCCTGTAATCTATTTAAGTTCTCTTGTAGCGCCCTAGTATCCTCTTTATTCCTAATTGGTCTTCCTATTTTTGTGTCATCTGCAAATTTACTGATATCGCTGCTTATTCCTGCTTCTAAGTCATTTAAGTAGATTACAAATAACAGCGGTCCTAAAACTGAACCCTGTGTAACACCACTAGTGACATTACCCCATTCTGATTTCTTTCCATTTATCTGTGAATATGTTTTCCAATAAAGTATATCTGATAAAACACAAACCTTTCAGAGACTTGGCTGCAGACCAGCAACAGGCAGAATGAAGAGACTGTTGGTGACGATGCCACAGTAGGGTTTGAAGGAAGTGGCAGTGGCAGTGGGGATGGTCCTCCAGCCTCTTCTGGACACTATCCCCCGGATGATGAAGATGCATACACCTCATCTGGAAAAGGAGATGATAGGACCCGGTACGAAGACAACTCTTATGATGATGATGAAGATATTTACTTGTACAGTAATTCAGGAGGAGGCAGACGAGACAACAATGCTTATGAGGGCTCAGGTGCAGATTGGGATGAAGATGATTATGAAGGATCTGGAGGCTTTGTGCCCAAGACTCGGCGGCCAGTTCACAAGAGCCCCCCACATGAAACTCCTGGCCGCAATACTCCCAAGAGTGATGGGGAGCAGCCTCCCTCAGGTGCCTCAAAGGAGACCATGTCACTCAATCGTGCCATCACCATCTACATGCTGCCGGCCATCATCATGTTCCTGGGCTCCTTGGTCTAAGGCTCCCTTTTTAGTCCACAGGTGGCAAAACTGAACTATGAGATATTGAAATTAGATGAAAAGAAAAACAGTTACCTGAATGTAAAATGGTGAGTGGTGACTTTTGGATGAAACTCATGGAGGAAGCCACACTGGAAAAACTGTCAAGGTGACTTTTTCTGAAAAGTTACAAAATTAGTCATTTTTATTATTTCCTTTTAGCTCAGTGCTTTTAGTATCTATAAAGATTTTAGACACAGAAAACAGTTCAAATGAAAATTAGACACTGACTTATTGTTAGATAATACACATAACATTTGAACAATGAAAGATTAAAAACTTGAGCATTTTCTTTGTGCATTACTTGAGTTTGTGACCAAATCATTGGAAAGAATTGAAAAGTCAACCATACAGATGCCTTGTGTTGTGCTGCCCATGCTTGGGCTGGTAGTTGATGGTGACCCAGTGGAGGAGGTCACTGAACTCTGCTGTTGATTTGTCAGAGAATGTGACTGTGGTTCTTCGGGTCTGATGTTTGAGGTTCTCTCACCTGCAATTTGTGTCTAAATATGAAAGAAAATCTCACATAGGCTGAGGAACTGTTGACCTTATGTAAGTCTCCAGAACAGGAAAACAGGACTGAAGGCTTTGAACTAATGTAATGGAACTTGTATGCCAAGAGTATAGCCCTGTATCAAGTTACAATCAAGTTGATTTTATTAATGTCCAATAGTTGTACTGAAGCTTGACATCTGTATTTAATTACTGTTTTTATTTTGCTTTACTAATGGTTCAATCTGAGAGCAATTGACTTGTTCTTTGCAAACTCCTTCAGAGGCCAATGTCAATATACATATACCTTTTGATTTCTTTCCTTCAGAGGCCAAGCTATGATATCAATCTTAAGATAAATGTTCAGACAACCTAACACTGAACCCCTTGCATGCAGTCCCCTTCTGTTGCTGTGATAGCTAAGTATATCAAAACATTTATCTGGTCTTGAATCAAAACTCGGCCGTCCAGGCAAGAAATTTACCACATTTCCTCCTTCATTTTATTTCTTATTTATGTACTCTTCTGAATATGTAGTCCACTATGTATGAATGTGTATGTATAATGTGATTAGTTTTCAGCATACTCTTACTTTTGTCTAGTGATGAAAGTATTGTTAGAATCATCAGCTCATTACATTACCAAGATTTAGGACTCTCACTGTAAGCGTGTCTTTTTTCATCATCATTGTGAGAAAATGATTTGTCTGTTGTGTGATAATCATCATACTTGCATATAGATATCTCCTAAGAGCATAATATAGACCAACAAGAGGACCTCTCACCCTAGATATAATAGGTAGCCAAGATATGAGGACTTGATTATTACTGTTGACATTCATGAAAGGTGGTGTTTAGTTACAGTAGCCCAGAATTAATTTGATGGTCCTACAGAAGGATAGCAGAGTGGTCTTAAATGCTCTGTGTTTAATGCCTGGATGCAGTGCTGTTATTCATACTCTACCATATCTATTAACAGTAAGACATTAAAACTGGGTATTGACTCTTACTTTTGGTGCAGACCAAGCAATCATCTTAATTTTGAATGGAAAGCAATAAGTGTGTACAATACAGTAAGATGATTTGCAAAGACTCCAGAATTACCCATATTTAGGGATTCAGTAATTTCTTAAATTTCTAATTTTTATCATACTAGATCAGGAATGGGCAACCTCTCTGAATCAGCAGGCCATAGGATTATTTGAAGTAGAGAATTGTGTGTCACTTTGTCTTAGAATAACAGGACAGGATTTAAGATACTTCTTGCACATTAATAATGAACATAAAAACTCATAAAAGTTTAAATTCCATCTCAATAGGAGGCTGACATTCCTTTTAAACCTTAAACTATTGCAATTGCTAAAGAAACTTCACAATCTTTCTCAATTACCATATAATTTTAATGTGCAATTCAACCATCTTTATTTTTACAAAATTATCATTTCCTTGTAAAAAGAAAAGTCTAGAATTGAGACCACTAATATTAATTAATGATAAAGGATATCACTGAAGGAATAGAAATGGAGAGGATGAGCCAACTGCCTTTGTCTCTTAGTTCATTTTCAGTTGTCCTTATAACAAGCACAAGACAAAGTAGCAAAACCACTAGGAGAAGCCAAGCTGTGGTATGTTGAGCACAAGAAAAACTTGTTAATATTTGAAATAATATTAGGCATGATTACCAATAATATGTAGTGGTTTTGAAATCCTTTCCACCACCATTCAGATATTTTACTATAGTGATTATAACTGAACCTTGAGATAAAAGTATTAGACCTCTAAGCTACAACTTAAGATATTTAATTACCACAATGCACCGAGCTACTGTGACTAGAGGGTGCACCCAGACCATACATGGCTGACTGACCACAGGTTGCCCATGTCTGCACTAGAGACTTAAGTCTTTGTATTTCGAATTACTTTATCTTTTGTGAATACAAAGTTGGTGATCTCAAGAGCTTGGTTAAACTCTACCTCCTCTCACACATAGGTGGGCTATAGGTCTGTGTGCAGTCAGGATATAAGTACAGAAAATGCTTGCAGGTGTTAATATTTGCTTTCTTTGTATCCCACTTGAGATGTAAGTCATACAAGATGATTTATATTTGGCTAGGAAGTATGCTAATCATACTAAGTTACTGGGTCAGTACATATTTATATGTATTTGCACAAGTCCTCTTTGTTGTTAATAGCTGAGTTAGTAAGGTCACCAGTTCTACATAATATGTACCATATTATAGCCAGTCTTATTTCCATTAAATTAACTCTGTAAGCACAAGAGGAGGTATTATAACTTGTTATATTTTGTATTATATACTGCCATCAAGTTGAGTACCTTGTAAATTTGTCACAAATTTAGTTATTTAATAATTGTATGTCAATTTTTATATGTATGAATTCAGTATGAAAACTGTATGTAACTACTCCTTACCTGCATATGAATTATCTTCAAATATTTTTACTCTTCTGCAAGTTTGCCACATCAATATAAGATTCTCAGTCATAAGTGAGGCACATCAGGTCTACAGGCCCTGAAGTAATAGCTCTGCAAGATCTTGTGAGGAACTCCACCTTCTGTTGTATGTGCTTGACAGATTTTGACAGATGATGTGGCAGACCTCTTAAGTGATGATTTAACACTACCAACTCTGTAAAGAAAGTTTTAAAAATGATTTATCCTCAGAGTGCTAGTTTTGATGTATAATTTCTTTCAGCTTTCATAATAGTTTTGAGGAATGTTACCAATAGTAAGAGTATCTAAAAAAAATTGGAGAAGGATGAGCTAAAAGATATTCCATATTTAATGTATCACAATCCTGCTACTGATGTTTTGCAAGAATGTAAAATTTATTCAGTAGTCCTCCCAGAAATTGTAGAACTGGTGTTGAAGTTTTCATAGTCACTAATAAGACCTCAGACAATACTGCATTTAATTATAGTCTCAAGCAATGATGTAAAGGTATGTGGATTGATAATTGCCTCAATCAGTCAATGCATCACTGGGCAGTTTATTAAATTCCATTCTGTAAGGAGGATGTCTGTACAGAGATATTTTGTTATTTTATTGTACATAATACATAATGTGAAAATCTCCTCATTCTTTTTTACCTAAACATGAACTCAAATGGAGGTTACCCTGATTGAATGCAGTACCAGTACCAAATTTAGCAATTATCAGTTTTCAATATGATCAATATAAAAATACACCCTTAATTTATGGATCAATTTAAAGGAAGCTGAAAACCTAATGCAAGGAAGATATGAGGGTGTCAGAAACTACAAATCTGATAAGAGTATGAGGTAAAAGGGTGTCAATAAAGACAAAAATTTGAATACGATGTCGTGTTTTTCTGTTGCTTAATACCCACTTCCATACTACTAAGACACATATAGTTAGCAAAAAGTAGACCAAAAATTCACCCATCCAAAGGATTGGGAAGGGGTACAGTACACTTTTCACTGATGTAGACCAGGCAAGACAGACAGAACTCACCAACCCTTGCTTCATGAATCCACCGCCAGATAACCACTCCATGGAACAACCACCAACCAACTAAGCCTCCCTGATGCAATTTTACACAAAAATGGATAGTGATGTCAGTCAGTGATATTGCTTAATGGAGAGTGATATTAGTCATATCACAAATAGGAAATCTCAAGGGGACACTATCACAATCACTGATTTGCCCTGGAACACACTAGTATGGTTCAGAACAGAACTATAATGTTGCCTTCCTATGTGTGTTGAAAATAGAAGGCTTACATACAAGGACACAATGGGAGAAGAGGTTATAATGAAGGAGGAAGAACAAGACCTGGGAGTGATTATACAAGACATAAATGTGTTATCTACTTCAATATACAGGACACTAACAAATATCAGGATGGCATTTAGTTACATGGATAAGAACATGATGAAAAAGATAATAACCACAATGATAAGACCTAAACTTGAATATGCAACAATGGTGTGGTCACCCCACATGCTAAAGAACATCAGAAAAATAGAAAGAATCCAAAGGATAGCCACTAAAATGGTGCCAGAAACAAAAAGACCTCTCCTATGAAGATAGATTAAAGGAAATGGACCTATTGACTTTGAAGGATAGACAGGAGAGAGGAGATCTAATAACAATGTACAAGTTAGTGAACAATAAGGAAAAGATAGATAGACAAGACCTGATGTCACTGATTGAAGATGAAGGTAGGTGGACAAGGGGACACTCAAAGAAAATCAAGAAAAGTCAATGTCTGAGAGACATTAAAAAGTTCAGTTTTCCACATAGGATGGTAGGCATCTGGAACAGTTTGGATAAAGAGATTGTAACAACAGGAAAGGTGCACAAATTTAAAGAAAAGTTAGATAAAATTAAATATGAAGACAGGTCACTACAAGTCCTACACAAACCCTGCAATATACAACTAGGTAAATACAACTAAGTAAATACACACACTGCATAGTGTAGTGGTTATCATGCTTGGCTCATGATCGAGAGAATCTGGGTTTAAGTCCCAGGTGCGGCAAGGGAAATGGGCAAGCCTCTTAATGTGTATCTAGCCCCTGTTCACTTAGCAGCAAGTAGGTATGGGATGCAAGTCGAGGGGTTGTGGCCTCACTGTCCCGATGTGTAGTGTGTGATATAGTTTCAGCCCTACCTGAAGATCGGTCCATGAGCTTTGAGCTCACTCCATAGGAAAAAGGCTAGCTGGACAACCAGCAGGCAACTGCAACAGTGAATACACCGCATAGCTCACAACTAAAAAGGTCCGGATTCGAGTCCTGGGAGCAGGAAGGCAAATGGGCGAACCCCTTAATGCATAGCCCTTTGTTTACCTAGCAGTAAGTAGGTGAGGGATGTAACTTGAGGGGTTGTGGCCTTGCTGTCCCGGTGTGTAGTGTGTGATGTGGTTTCAGTCCTACCTGAAGATTGATCTATGAGCTCTGTGCTCATTTCACAGGGAAGGGCTGGCTGGGTGACAAGAAGGCAACTGTGGTGAATAACATGCACACACACATTCATACATATATGCAAAATCACACTGAATCACCATCTAGGAGAAACATATAGGTATTCCTTAAGTATTCCTGATAGTATAATCAACAGATTAGCTGCTGCAGGTCAAAAGTCCTGAATCTTGTCAATGCAAAGACAGCTCCTAACATAATGATGCAGTGTGTGTCCTTAAGAAACTGTACATAACATTGCACATTGCAACCAACCTTCCAGTAGCACTTATAACCTGACCTAAGGTGCACCATCACACTGTCCTCCAATATACAATATCTCCCATGAAAAAAGAAAATAAAGCAAGCAATTGGAGAAGGGAAGCACACACTTCTCACATTAAATACTGACCAGTCGTTGGTATCTAATATGAGGTCAGTGACCATCCAATCACCTGTATCCATCCATACACTACCATTTACTAATCATACCTCCTCTTCCTCCAAGATTACTCAACGTTTCCCTTTTCTTGCTTTCATTTGTCTTCATTCTCCTTTCTTTTGTTCATTCCTTTGTCCTCCAAATTTCTTCTTATTTCTTTTCCATTTCCCTTGTTGCATTCTCTTTCTTAGTTCATTAATCTTTGTTGTCTATCTTCACTCCTTATTCTATTTATCTCTCCTGCCACTACTTCCTCTTTCTCTTCCTTCTACACACACACACACACACACACTGAAAGAGTGCAGGGATGAACTGAAAGATAAATTACACAGCATAATATGTACCTCCATAAATCATGGAACAGTTCCACAAGACTGGAAAAGGGCAGACATTGTTCCCCTGTTCAAAGGAGGAAATGCTGAAAATCCATCAAATTACAGACCAGTGTCATTGATGAGCGTGGTTGGTAAAATTTGTGAAAAGATAATAAAAGATAAACGGACATAATAAAAGATAAACGGACCAAGTTTCTGGAAGATAATAGAATCCTCACGAACTGTCAGTTTGGGTTTAGAAAGGGCAGATCTTGTCGGTACTCGTTGGAGGATCCTCCAGACCTGCAAAGTTTTTCAGTGTCAAGTTCTTTGCGACCAATCACAGGCTTGTTATTGCTTCACTCAAGCCTCATGTCAAGTTCAGAAAGCCTCCACACTGTGTTTCATCTTGAGAAACTGAAGGACTTGACATGTGCTCAAGAGTATGCAGTGACAGTCTCCAATCGGTTAGGAGCGCTCGACACCCTTGAGGACCCTGAAGAGCTATGGGATACCTTCAAATGTGAGACTCTTGAGGCTGCCAAGGAATGCATTGGGGAGTGCCCGAGGTCACGGAATGGCTTCACCTTGGTAGAGACACTAGAAAGTATTGAGGAGAGTCGCGCTGCCAGACTTGCTGGGGACCATGACCAGTACAGGGCTCTGTCACGTAGGACTAGAACTCTCCTGAGAAGAGACAAGGAGAGGTATGTCAGGGGTCTCGCTGAGGATGTCGAGTGTCATTTAAATGCTAATGACCTCAGACCTGCCTATTGAACTCTGAAGAAACTCTGATCCAAGTCTACTTCTCAGGTGAGTGCTATCCGAACAGCAGATGGTTGCCTCGTATCGGACGCAGATGGGCAGATGGCTCGTTGGGCTGAGTACTTTGAGCAGCTGTTCAGAGTTTATCCTCCAAGCAGACAGCTCCAGACTGCAGGGTTGCAGATGCTGGACCCTCTATTGACGATGTCAAAGAGGCTGTGGCAAAGTTGAGGGGTGGAAAGGCAGCTGGGGTCTGCAACATCTGTGCAGAGCTGCTCAAAGCTGGGGGTGAAGCCATGATCCGTGGTTGCATGCTGTCTTGATTGCTGTATGGCATTCAGGTACCATTCCTCCTGACTGGAAGAAGGGGTTGGTTGTCCCTATCTGGAAGGGTCAAGACTACTTTGGAATAACACTGCTCAGCGTACCAGGCAAGGTGCTTGCCCATTTGCTGCTGACGCGGATCTGCAGTCACCTGTTGAAGCACCAGAGACCTGAACAGTCAGGGTTCACGTCCGGTAAGTCAACAACTGACCGTATCCTAGCGCTTCACATACTGGTGGAGCGCCGACGTGAGTTTCAACAGGGAATGCTTGCAGCCTATGTCAATCTCAAGAAGGCATTTGACTCAGTGCATAGAGAGACACTCTGGGATCTTCTGCGTCTCCGTGGGATTTCTGCAAGGATTATAGGTCTATCAACTGGCCTGTACTCTAGGACTGTAAGTGCTGTGAAGTGTGGAGGAGGCGTGTCCAGCTTCTTCCCTGT
The DNA here is from genome assembly GCA_020233015.1 of Callinectes sapidus. Lineage (NCBI taxonomy): Eukaryota > Metazoa > Arthropoda > Malacostraca > Decapoda > Portunidae > Callinectes > Callinectes sapidus. Next base: position 4,334,883 of record CM035184.1, read on the forward strand.
GAATACAGGTGTGAGGCAGGGCTGTGTGCTTGCTCCATCGCTTTTCAGCACGTGCATGGATTGACTAGGTCATTGTGGAGCATCTGTCGGCAACACAGAGATTACAGATCTCGTTTTTACTGATGATGCAGCAATCTTTGTTGAGTCAGTGGAGGTTCTGGTAATGGCTCTAGAGGCACTGCACGAGGAGGTGAAACCCTTGGGACTCAAGGTTTCTTGGGCCAAGACCAAGGTCCCGGTGTTTGGAGGCATACTGGATGAAACAGTACAGTCTGTCCATGCGTGTGGCAAGGACACTGAGATCTTGAAAAACTTCACATACCTTGGTAATGTAGTGCATAACGATGGTCGGTCAAGCCAAGAAGTCACAAAACGGATTGGCCTGGCCCCACGGCGTTATGGATTCGCTCAACACGAGTATTTGGCATTGTCGATACCTGTGCAGATGGACAAAGATTTGGATCTTCAAGTTGCTGGGGATCCCTGTCTTACTCTATGGTTGTGAGACATGGACACTGAACACCGACCTGAAGAGGCGAATTGATGTCTTTGGTACTTGATGCCTTCGCAGGATCATGGGATACCGCTGCTATGACTTTGTGTCAAATCAGCGATTGTTCCACGAGACCGATTCGAGGCCTATTACTAGCATAGTCCATCAGCGCCAACTGCGGCTATATGGGCATGTGGTGTGATACCCAGAAGCTGATCCTGCTTATCAGGTTGTTTCCGTAAGGGACAACTCAACCTGGAGGAGGCCTAGGGGACGCCCACAGAACTCTTGGCTGCGGCGAGTTGATGCCTCCTGCTGGGAGTCACTCGGTATGGGAAGGGAGCCTGCATGGAGACTCGCGAGGCGTGACTGCCAGGAGTGGCACCGTAGGGTAGGCGAGGCAACGCGCCCCCCGGCGTATGCCCCCCATGATTGATTGATTGATGTTGTATAACTAACTTATTATATTATTATTCAAGAGTGATTGATACAATACAGGAAAGGAATGGTTGGGCAGACAGCATTTATCTAGATCTAAAGAAAGCGTTTGATAAGGTACCACATGATAGACTCCTATGTAAACTGGAAAAAAATTGGAGGTATTGACGTGAAGTTGATGAAATGGATGAAGAATTTTTTGGAAAACCAAGAGATGTGAACTGTAATAAGGGACCAGCCATCAATGTGGAGCCCAATTTTAAGTGGGGTCCCACAAGGATCAGTATTAGCACCAATTATGTTTGTAGTTTATATTAATGATATGGTAGAAAATGTAATCAGTTATGCAAGTCTTATTGCTGACGATGCTCAATTTTTGAGAAAAGTGAGGGATATGGAGGACTGTGAGGAACTGCTGAGAGACTTAGATAAGGTATGTGAATGGAGTAATCAATGGCAAATGGAATTTAATTTTGGGAAGTGCAAAAAGATGGAGTTCGGAAAAAGCAACAAAAGGTGCACCTATAAGTATAAAATGAAAAATGAAATTATAAATAAGACCTCAGAAGAGAAAGATTTGGGAGTAATATCTACAGAGGATTTATCACCAGGACATCATATTAATAAGATTGTAAGTGAAACGCTCAACCTACTAAGAAACATAAGAACATCGTTTATATACTTAGATAAAGAAATGATGAGGAAGATAAGTCCATCTATGCTAAGACCGAGGCTGGAATATGCAGCAGTGATCTGGTCACCTCGTGAGAAGAAACATATAAGGAAACTGGAACGTGTGCAGAGACCAGCAATGAAGATGACACCAGAATTGCAAGATTTGCCTTATGAGGAAAGACTAGCTAGGATGCAGCTCACACCATTGGAAAAGAGAAGAGAAAGAGGAGACATGATTATACTCTTCAGATTGCTGAATGGAATGGAAAATAAAGATAGAAGAGACTTATATGAAATGAACGTAAGAGAAATAAGGTAATGGAAGAAAATTAAAAGCAGCTACCTGCAGAAGAGACATGAAAAGTAGTTTCCCACACAGAAGCATTGAGGCATGGAATGGTCTAGAAGAGGAGGTGTTGTGTGCCAGAAATATTCACATTTTCAAGTAAAAGTTGAATAAATATAGTTATGGAGACGGGACAATACAAGCTTAGCTCCCCTCCTGTACGTCATAACTAGGTAAATACTCACACACACACACACACAAAGACAAATGGGCAAGCCTCTTAATGTGTATCTAGCCCCTGTTCACCTACCAGCAAGTAGGTATGGGATGCAAGTCGAGGGGTTGTGGCCTCGCTGTCCTGGTGTGTAGTGTGTGATGTGGTTTCAGCTGTATCCAAAGATCGGTCTATGAGCTCTGAGCTCGCTCCGTAGGGTAAAGGCTAGCTGGGTGACCAGCAGGTGACCGCGACAGTGAATTACACACACACACATACACTTAACCCACAGCAGCACATAAATAAACTATTTGGATCAACATATAGAATTTTAGTCAATATTAGGGTGGCTTTCCACTACATGGATAAGGATATGATGAAAAAAATTCTAACCAGTATGATACGTCCAAGATTAGAATATGCAGCAGTGGTGTGGTCACTACATGCAAAAAATGATATAAGGAAACTAGAAAGGATCCAAAGAGTAGCCACAAAAAAGGTACCAGAACTAAGCGAGCTGACATATGAGGACAGATTAAAAGAAATGGGACTGCCAACTCTACAGGACAGAAGAGAGAGAGGTGATCTAATAACTCTGTATAAGATAGTAAGTGGTATTGAAAAGCTGGACAAGCAAAACCTGGTGATGGAAGAAGAAACTAGACAGATGAGAGGACACTCAAGGAAAATAAAAAAGTCGGTGTCTAAAGGACACAAAAAAGTAGTTTTCCACATAGAATTGTGGACACCTGGAATGGATTGAAAAAAGAGGTGGTTACAGCAACCAATATACATAAATTCAAGGAAATGCTGGATATATGGAGATATGGAGACAGGACACTATGAGCCCCGCTCGAACCCTGTATAATACAACTAGGTAAATACACACACACACACACACACACTATGATGATGAACAAAATAGTTAAATTAGAGTAAGAAGTACTTGTACTTGGATTCCAGTACAATACCAAAGTACTTGTACTTGGAGTCAAGTTAAGTTATAAACCTGAGGACACATACTTGTATGTATGTATGTACATGCTTGGAATTGCAATGTCATCATGTAACCATACACTAATTGTCGCAAATAAATAATAACACTGCAATAGGTCTGGGAATGTGCTGTGTCTGTTGATTTTGGTAAATATGCAGAACAGCTGCTTCCTCCATTTCACCACCCACACGCCCCAACCCATCAAGCAAGCTTGGGGCCATGTGGGGAACCGGGGATTCTGGGGGGGGAAGCAAATATGGGTGATATGTGCCTTTAAAAAACTCTAGGGGAATTTCCCTACATCTGCAGAAATTTCCCTTAATCTAGGGTAAGTTCCCTAGAAAAACCTAACCTAACCTATTGTAAACAGTCCACAAGAGGAAGAGGAAGAAGACTGAGGTAAACCGCTCTGGGGACTGAATTTCGCCGCGGTGTGCAGAGCTATGTGGAGTTGACCGCCAACTTTGCTTGATACGACCATCATCAACTAGGCTACTAGGGTATGTAAACTGTTCATAACCCAAGAATTAAACAGATCGGTAAGAAGCAGCTATTCCACATTTTTTTTTTTTTTTTTTTCAAGCCCAACAGGGAGTTCCATCATACTCAGAAATAACCAATACAATGACTTTCAATTCTTTATCACTGGGATTTACAGGTAACTGCTGGATAGGATTCTTATTGTGTATATATTTCTTGTATCCAATCCTATCAATGATGAGCCAGTGGGAATTTGCTATGTGTATTCGTAGGCACAGCACAACCAGACAGACAGGTGTAGGAGCCCTAGGAGGACATTTCTGTGCTTAGTTCTGTCATAGCTACCATTGAAATTACTTGTGAAGGTTACAAATTTGATGACTGGGAAGTTACCACAAAATTTCATCCACAAGATGACTAGTGTTATCAGTTTCTGAGGAAGCACAGTATCCTACCAGAAGATGTTCAGTGTCCTCAGTGCCACATGCCCTATAAATTAAGGACTGAGAAGTGTGTCTGATATTGTGGCAGCTATCAAAAGTTGTGTTTGGGGGGTTAGATCGGATTAGGTTATGTTAGGCTATATTAGATCAAATCAGGGAAAGTTTTCCTAGAGTGTGGGAAATTTCCTCTAGATTTTTCTAAGGCCATATACCACTAACCAAACTAAACATAATAACCACCTGGCAGAAGAGGCTGCGCCTTACCGATTCCTCCCCCCCCCCCCCAAGGGTTACTAGCCAAACCCAATATTATAACCTATCGTTGGCAACGCTTGTCAACAAAATTATAACAACCAATGGCTTGAATTTAACTACCAAAGTGCTAGTTACTTCTAACTTGAAGGTTGTCAGATATCGGGAAGTAGGATTATAGGTGGCCACATGAGACGCACAGTAACTCAGTAAGTAAACTTAATAGGCAGTAATCCTTTAGAGCTAACTGATATTGAAAGATATAACTCAGTTCATACCCATACATACAACTCTCGCCCACCGATCTTAAATACCACCAAGTAAATCATTAAAATTACCTCTCAAGACACGTCACCCTTGTTTTGGAACTTTACACATGTTCAAAACTTACAATAGCCACTGTGGTCTGGATAAATGTCGTATGCAGTTTCCGAATCCCAGTGCTAACAACACTCCCGTGGAGTCGCCGCCTTCCTCTCTCGTAGCTGGGAGCAGACTGAAGGCATGATGGGTGAGTGGGTGAGTGAGGGTTCCATTCGAGTCAACGAAGCTCTCACACAAACCCTTAGGAAGCATGGAGCACCGCCCTCTGTACTTACTCTGATTTTATTCCGTAGTTTGTTGAGGTTTCTTTGAACAATGTTGTGTAAAAAAGTAACGAGCATTTTCTTATGATAACCTCCTTATCCATATTTCAGAGAACAAGGAATACATTAATTAGTGGCAAGAAAAGAAACAGACAAGACGACATCCTTAATATATTGTCGATGCAAGATACATATATCAACAGGGAAGGAGGTTGTTTGAGGCTAGTACAATAACATAGGATCAACGAAATATTTGAAAATATCAACACGTGACATTATAATACAGTAGCAGAGTGCTCCTGTGGGCGCTGTAGAACATCACACGGTCACAACGAACACAATCTAAACACCATCATTACATTTGTCTTCTCTACACGACAGTCATTAACAGTGGTACATAAAAGGTACAGTCAGCTGAACTTTGACAGCAGAGGGAGCTTAAAATGCTGTAATACTTCAATTTAATATATTGATCCATTTTTTATCTTTTACTTAGAACATTTTAGTAAACACCAACTTCAAATGTGTGACTCACAAGATAATGAAATAATTTCTACCATATCCCTGATTGGGGGATAACATTAAGATTAATACTGACAGGAGAGATGAGGTTACAGTAGATCATATAACCAAATCCAACCTAATCCACCGCAAGTGATGAGATGGTTAATATTCATGTTTTACGGACGTAAAGTGCACACTTTTTTTTTTTTTTCTCATATGTGGTCTAATGATTGAAACTTTATATATATATATATATATATATATATATATATATATATATATATATATATATATATATATATATATATATATATATATATTCCCGACTCCGCCAAACAAAACATCGAGCAGAGGTCCAGGGAGGGCATCCGTCATCAAACAGTTCACAACAGTGACGCACTCCGCTCTTATTCCTGTCGACGAAATTTTATAGCTGTTTATTCACTGATGACGTTCACCTACCAACTTTTTTTAACTGAAGTTCTTAGAAGCTCTGCTGCTGCAGCCGGTAATAATATCCTTGATCAACAGGACAAGAAATTATAAAGATGATTGCTTATTACACATTATCATATGTCATAACAATAGATTATTACATTCTCATCTATGTACGTTATAACAAGCTTATGATCTTTTCTTCTTAGAAGCTGCTCAATGGTATTCACTAGGACAAAAATCTCGCTGAAACATATGGAAAGAATGATATATATATATATATATATATATATATATATATATATATATATATATATATATATATATATATATATATATATATATATATATATATATATATATCAGGATGGCTTTAAAAAGAACTGAATGTTTTCTAAAACAACAATCATTCTCTATCATGATTTACTTTTCTTAAGTTATACTGTACGATTTTTGATTGGCAGGCATAACTATCAACTATATTAGCTATATGATAAAATATATATATGTACAAATGGAATAACAAAATATATCTATTTAAGTTAGCCTTTGTGAATATATGCTGCAAATAGTGAATTTCTATAGAATTATACCATTCATGTATAATACATATTATACATACATATTACTACACTCATTATACATATGGGTTAAATTTGTATATATCTTTATCAAGTGATTTTCTTTCTAGATTTATTTAACGAACAAAAACATTGTTTACATATGAAAATACCTTCGAAGTTCTACCGAAAAACCCCTATCTTGTGCATATTCAGTGTGAACTTTTAAAGCCAGGATGGCATGAATAAGTGTCCAATGAGATGGTCCAAGTGAGTGTCATCTTGAAGGTTTGTACACGTCGAAGTTTTCAGTGAGTCAACTTTTAAACCAAGAGAGGGGAGAATAACACAGAAGTTCTAACAGTCTGACCAGTAACAGTTATAACAGTTATCCCAGCTGTGCAACAATATCACTCAGCAACAAATATTTCTCTGTCTCACCAACAAATCTATCACATGTAAGTATAGTTTGTCTTTCGATGCCACTTGAAACTTACCACATTTTCAGCAAATGATGTACTTTTCTTTACTTTAAAAGACGAGGATTGAGTAAATTTACAATTTACAATTCTCACAATGTTTACAATAAATGTAGATAAAGACAATAAAAAAGCAGATGAGGATACAGTAAAACAACATGTATTCAAATGATAAAAATTCCCCTTGCACTAAAACAAACGAAAAATCAATATATATATATATATATATATATATATATATAT
>CM035184.1:4342068-4356084 GCA_020233015.1 Callinectes sapidus
CACACATATATGCATATATATAAAATTATATATCTACATTCTATACCAAAATATATACATGTTAAACCTCAATTTCTTTTATTCATTCCTGAAATAGTTTCATTCTTTATATATTTTCTGTCACACTACATTAACTATTCACATCAACCGTTGAAATAGTAGACACAAATGTTTTCAATATTAGATGTTCATTCATATTTATTTCCAGCTCATGGTGAATGAGCAATTAATGAATCATCAAACAAAATTTAGCTTTATCCAGTCCCAAATAACAGCTTAAAGCTTGCCTATGAAGATGCACATTATGTTTATTCAAAGATATTTTTCTTGATATATACTTCACTACTTTCTCAAAAAATATGTGATTCATGGTATGAAAAACAGTAGCCTGTTAACTGAAGGCAGTCCTGTGGAAGATTTATGTTATGTTTAGAAACCACTGCCTGATAGAGCTTTGGGTAATTCTAAGAATTATATTGGAAGACTTTAATGCATATTAAACTTTACACAATTTGGTGGCAAGGGTTGTCATGGAAGCACATCATTGGTGTGTTTTAGATTATGAACATTAGCACTAAAGGGTAATGTTGCAAGTTTCTTAATACAATAATAATGTGTACAATGCAAAGTTTATGCACTCAGATAAAAAAAAATTACCCAAATTAAAGTGCTGAATTGTTATAATTAGTTCTTTTCCCTGAATACAAATTCCCATAACCCTGCCCATTGTTTTGTCATCCAGCTTTTTATAATTTGTCACTTTCATTCCCGAATTTTTCCCCTGTGAGCTAAGCACTGCTAGAGAGGCATGTACACAGTAATATCTCCTACAACAACATTTACAATGACAACAAAGATTAGCTCATTCTCACTTGCACTCTAATTGCCTATTTGGTATATTTGGAACAGTACAATACAATGAAAGTTTTCTTGGTATCCATTGACACCTTCTTCTTGGATCTACATTGTCCTTCAGGCTAAACATTTTGCAGGCTTAATTGTTGACTCTGTAACAACTATGAGGGTTACTTGCTTGCTTAATTCAATATGCTGCAGAGTTTCAAAGGCACATACAATGCACATCAGGAGTTTTATCCAGGAAAATACAGAATCTACTTTTTGCATATACAGTACTTGTATTGAAAATATAGCATATCATTGAGGTCTTCAAGGCTCTGTGAGTCAGTTATTAACTTGAGAGAGAGAGAGAGAGAGAGAGAGAGAGAGAGAGAGAGAGAGAGAGAGAGAGAGAGAGAGAGAGAGAGAGAGATTAATTGCACTTGTCTATCTTCTTATATATCTGAGGCTACTGCATTTCATGTCTAATTGTGTATATGCACCATAACCTTAGCTCTTGACTTACCTTGCGTGTTTATATTGTATAGCACTGCACTACAATGAATGTGCTTTTTGATTTTAGGTACCATCATGTCACCACCTTCCATGCTTTGAGGCACTTTAGCTCAGCCTTACCTCTCTGCTTCCCATGCTGTTTTGGGAAGCATGTTGAGTCTGTCAACACCATAAAAGAATAATGATCTCTGGTTACAGTTATATGAACTGGATGCTTTTCACCATCGTATGTGACCACTGTTATGTACATACTCATATGTGTATGTGTTTTCTTTTATGTGCTATGCAAGTCAAGACTGCCTTCTTTCATGATATATAAAGCCTTTGAAGCTATGTGTCCACAAGAATCTCTGACCAACATAATGTGGAAGCAAGATGAAGGTGGCAATTTGTATTACTAATTGGTGAGAATATAGCTTTTCACAAAAGGGTATATTATATCAGTCCATCTCTTGACTTTATGCGGCACACCAATTAAGACACAGTAACTATGAAAAAGGTGAACATTGATCACACTCTACAATATAATATGCATTTGTTTGCTTCACAATCTGACACCATCACAAGGGAGGGCAGTGTCCTCCAGGTCACTACATAAAAACTGGACAAGAACAACAACTGGTTATATTTCATTGTCTATTCACTTTTTTAAGAATTTTCATACATACCAAAACTGAACTATGCATTCACTCAGGCCCAATGTCCTTCAGTCCAAACAATGGTCCCAACTATTTTATAAACAATCAAACAATACCTTTCAACATTCAGGACCCCATTTTCTGCTTACTGATTTGTGTCATATATGTATGAATTGTAATATAAAAATAAATAAAATGAGTAGCCCATAGCAGAGGGTGATGCCTTGAGGGTCCTGGATTTTGAAGGTGTTGTTGGTGCACGATCCCAACAGCGTGTGCAATGATTATCAAGGAACTCATGGTGGAAATGTACAAGTACTGAGTATTGATGTATTGGTCTCACAACTGTTGTATCTCAGTGCTTATGAAATGAGATTATTATTATACATGACTGAGGTATGCAATACATCTTCAGTGATATAGGATTGTTCTTTTTACATTTGTTGGATTTCATCTATTTTTTCTCTCAGCATACTAGCCCCTGCATTCATGACTATTTTGTTAAATGATACCTTGCAATGAACAAAAATTCGGAATAGTCTTTGCATCATATATGATAAACATGTAAATATCTATAATAGTATTTAGGACAAAGTATGATGCAGTTATGTGTGCAATGACAAATGAAAAATCATGGTATTCTGGAAAAAAATCACATGATCTCTGATGGATTTTGAGTTGGCAGCTCAGACAACACAGCTCATATATGTACCATTCTGTCATTATGTTTACTTTGTGTATCCCTTGAGATTGTTTTTACAATCTTTTCAGGAGTAGTTCATCTTATAGGCTATCAATTTTCTTGCATATTGCTCTTTGCAATCTCTTCTTTAATATTCAATCTCACTTGCATTATTTCATAAAATGTTGGCTCATCTTAAGATTGTCTGTTGTTACTGATGAAAGTAAGTTCCATCATGAGCACTTCTAAAGAATTGATTTGCCATAATATTTCTGTCCATGAACATATTTACATCAACTAACAGAATAATCAATTGCTTATTTCTTTATATGAAATTAATGCATATATTCATATAATTTTTTTTTAAATGTACTACATTAATAAAATGATAAAGCTAATACTTAGTACATGTTTAGCTTCTATATTACATAAGTAAAGTCTTAAGACACAGGTAGGTTAATGATGTTCACTAAATGGTGAGCTGCCATTGTGCATGTGTGGATGAAGAGAGAGAGAGAGAGAGAGAGAGAGAGAGAGAGAGAGAGAGAGAGAGAGAGAGAGAGAGAGAGAGAGAGAGAGAGAGATAGGTATCCTGATGAAAGTATGAATCTGAACAGGTCTGTGATGATATTATGTATAGCTTCAGTGAAGACATCTCTTTTAAAACTTTGGCTTAGTTTTGGCACTTGTATACCTAATTAGAGAGCATTCATTGTCTGTATCTTGATTGTTCTGCTAGGTTGCTATGAAAATCCCTCTTTGTAGTAATATTTTTCATATGGTGCCACTAAGGGTGGCAGCAAAGCTGCCAAACAACTGAAGGCAGAATGACACAGGCAAACAATTCAAATGGGAAACATGTGCTTCTTCAAGTTTTCTTTTCAGAAAATAAGGATTATCTTTACCAACTCATGCATAATTGAAGTTTATGAGTGCTAAGTTTGTGAATGCAGGGGCTTTTATGTATATGTTATGCATTTTGCAAGGCAAAAATGTAATCTAGAAAATACAAAAAGAAAACTACAAGCAATCAAAGATGATTGCATCATATGAATAATACCTTGCAATATTTGGAAGTCATTCACATATTATATATAAGAATCCTCAACAAATGAAATATATAAATTCCTTTCTTAGTCCTTTTATCACTTTCAACCACTATGAATATATAAAAATAATACATCATTTAAAAAAAGAAAGTGTCATTAAAACTCAAAAAATATCATCTACCAATAATCTCATCCTACTGGTCTTGGGAAGGCATACATTTTCATATTTTCATAATGTATGAAAATTTCCACAATGTAGTCTATTCATGATGCTTGATAGTTTCAGATCTATATGACTGAGTTTTCTACGAACTTGATGCATTGCAAATATGTGGAACAAATATATAAGTATATTTAGGACCAAAAAACAAAAGAAATCTTATAATAGATAAAGATTGAAGAAAATTCAGACAATCATACAGTTTGTATGTCACTGTGATGTAAGCTCCTGTCAGTCACTACAAACTGTCCTCTAAGTAGAATTTGCGTGAGCTGTGCATCCTAAAATTCTGGCACAAAAATGTTCATGGTCAACTTTAAGAATATATATATATATAAATATATATATATATATATATATATATATATATATATATATATATATATATATATATATATATATATATATATATATAACTAGTGCTAAATTGAAACATAAATAGAAATCCTAGAAGACAGAATAAAAGAGACTTTCAATAGAAATAACAAGGCTGCCCAGTCCAGACAAGTGAACACAAAAGAGTATATATCACAGTAAATCCACATTGCATCTGAAATGATTTCATATTCAAACAAAACTTGTCTTTGTAGTTCAGTACTACTGTAAACAAGAACCTTTTACTATTTTTTGCAATATAAGAGCATTAAATGCTTTCACTTTATACTCTAGCCTGAGGCACAAAGGACTGAAACATGCCACCAATGAGAACAGTGAAATTTCAACACAACTGACTTATACAAGCTGTCTTCATCCATCTAAGCAGCCATTTGGAAGCCTCTGTCATGGTGAGCCAGTCTGAATACTAACCATTAAGGAACATGGAAACACTGGCTCTCTTTGACAAGCTCCAATCAACAACCAAGCAGGACTGTTCATCACAAGCATCACTAAATGAAGAGCTCCTCACCACTCAGATTATCATGATAGGCACCACCATCAGGGCTCATAGTGTCACTGTCAAAAGTGAATAACTACTACTAAAGTTTCTAGAGAGGAATAAGAATAACAATTTTATGTCAACATTACTGTTCTCACTGTATCATTTCATCATTGCCATGTTTGAAGAAAAGAAAAAATGTCTTAGTGTAGGTTTTACATATGAGACAAATGCAGCACATGTGGAACGGTCCTGACTTCTTTATTCCTGCTGAAGGTTTCAACAGTGGAGTTGAGTGATCCATACTTGCTTATTGTCTTCCCAAAGGAGCCTCACTTTACAGTTTGGCAGCTGTCTCTGGTTGGCACACCATCATGAGCTTCTGCAGGATAGGGCTGGTCTTGTCTGAAGAATGGTTCATTAGCATTAGCCATTAATTCTATGTAGCTTGTATATATATTTTTCAGTGAATAAGGTAATTTTATCATTATAGTATTAAATATAGTCTAATATTCTTTAATTATTTTAATGAAACAAGTTGATTAACATGAAATTCATACCTTGCAATATAACTTCTGTGAATAAAAGAGGTGCTATAAAAACTTATAAAAAGCAAAAAGTGAAGCTCAAGGTAACTCATAATAAAAAGGTGCAATGACAGTGAGGTGCAGAATTTCATTATACCTATTAAGTTTGTGGACGGACAACCATCATAGACTTCTGGAGCTGTGCTGTCATTTTCCCTGAGGAAGGACAGGCAAACATGATTGTCACAATGCCACAAGCAAACATACTGGTCACATAAGACAAGCAGAGGACACACCACACTGCTTTACAAAATAAAACAAAGGCATCCATTCAAAGTGAATGCCATTTTAACTGAAAAGAGTCAGGATACACAGCATTAAACAAACACAAAATCAAATTGTAAAGAACTGATGCATGCAAACTGCAAACAAAAAAATCAACAAGGCAATTGATGTTAATTTAGGTTGATGTTAAATGTTATATTTGTCCTGTCACATGTCTTAAGACAAAGAAAAATTACTGATTTTGTACAAATAATGAATGATAAAAAGTGTCAACAGAACTGGTGGATATAATACAAGTTATGTAGTGAATTGACCCAAAAATTGAAATGAAATATAAAAGAAAAAATTAAGAGCATGAAAAAATGACATATAAAATTTTTTAGAAGAAGGATGCACTTGAAGACATACTGAATTCCTGTGAAGAGTGATATTACAATTACAGCATGGCCAAATCATGCAAATGATAAAAGCAGCTGGCTGTGACCACCACTGCTACCTACATTTGATTCCCAACAACATAACATTTCAACAACTTTTCCCTTCTGCAGACACCACCACCATCGCTTTCTGCATAACTTGTGTAAACACCTCTGATGGGTTGAAAAAAAGGAATGAAAACGTAAATAACAAGCCACAATGATTGAGCATCCATGAAAACAAAGTACTACTACAGCAATGTAGCACCCACACTTGAGGCACCAGGAAAAATGAACCTGAGAGGTGCGTGAACAGAATGTGACCTCTTGACTGCATAGCTCAGCCACCAAATCCAACACTGGGAAGGCTGAGAAGCATTCTTCTAGCTAGGCTATTTCATGATCTCATACAGTCAAGGACCTATTTACCTCTTTTCTCAGTGATATGAATTTATGGAATTTCTCACTCTTGTGGTATATTCATCAGGCTAACAGTGCAACTTAAAGCCCATAGCCTTACTTTAGTGACTATTTTGGAAATGAAGACAGAAAATCTACAAATACAAAGGTACTTAGAGAGAGAGAGAGAGAGAGAGAGAGAGAGAGAGAGAGAGAGAGTAGTAGTAGTAGTAGTAGTAGTAGTAGTAGTAGTAGTAGTAGTAGTAGTAGTACTATAATAAACAAAATATGTGTACCTATTTCCATATAAAATAAATGAACAGGCCATTTCAGTCTTGCTTTAACTTACATTCCATTACTTGATGTAGAGGATGGCACTCAAGAAAAGGCAATCCAAAGATCAATCTAATAAGTGTTATCATTATATACATATTAAAACATTAAATGTTGCACTTGATATAAATGATTTTATACTTGTATTGATTTCTTAATATATATATACAGTATATATATATATATATATATATATATATATATATATAGATATAATATAATATATATATATATATATAGATATATATATATATATATATATATATATATATAACAATTTACTTGTTTTTTTTTTCATTTTTATCCAACTGTCAATCAGTTAATCTACGTTCTTTCACTATTAAAAGCTATGAATCTGACTAATGAAATCTGTCCATCTCAAGGCTAAAGTATTATATGAAAGTCACTGAAAATGCAATGAATGCACTCAGTAATTGAGGCAAATCATCTTCAAGATCACGGTCAGTGCAAAGATTGGCCACTGCAGTATTGGAGGACTTCTTTCCTGTTTCCTGACCTAGAATAATAAATTCAGCCCATCAATCTCCTGCTAAAAAATCTGGAATAGCAGGCTGGTTCTGTATTTCCTCTTTCCTTTGACTTGATCTCTTTCAAGATCAAGTTTTCAAAACACATATTCTTATTTATTTGTTTTTTTGGATTTGAATTTCTTTGGAAACTAACTCAAATTTTTGTTGCTCTTGCCCAATGGTGCTCTCAAATTGAGAAAATAGTACTACCTGTATATACATGTGATAATAGTAATAGTAATAAGAATAAGAATAAAAAAGGTAAAAAGATAAATATAAAAGTAAATGACATTATCTATGATGATTTTTCTTATATATCTGCTGTATTAATTAACAAGTATAAATATTTTTTTAAAAATCAATTCCTAATATCACTGCATGATAATGATGCACCTCACACAGGAAAACAATAAAGATGCCAGAATGTTCACTAATACATATGCATTTATGAAGATGTTTCTACTATGTATGTGTAACAGCCAAACAATGCAGTACTTGGATGATGTAAATTTTCTGGGAGAATATATATCTAGTAAAGATGCAATGAAGAGCAACAGTTTACAATCATTCATTATTACATTACTAACATAATTTGTAATTCAAATATGGTACCTTCATTTGAAAGGGCAGGTTCTTTTCAGTGTCCTTTATGTTTTACATAATAGTAATTTTGATTTCCAGAAATAAGTTGGTATTTCATTGTCTCCCTTTCAAATTTCCTTTTCTTAAGAATGAACATGCAGATATCAAATTTCCCTGCCACTGAGCTATGATGTTTGCATGGTGAAAGTGTGTAGCGGGTGAGCACAACATGCAATGGTGTTCAGTGGTGGGACATACCACCATCTGTGTCCATTGTGTGTGTGTGCATCAAGAGCTCATTCATTATGATTATTATAAAAAGTTTATTTCATAACTTTATTTGTACGAAAACCAAAATTTCTATAGTATCATTATGTACAATGATCAGATAATGTGAAAATTTATCTCTCACTGTTATATGCACCAACAAAAATTACGTTGGAGGAAACAATGGAGATGAAGATGCAGTGAAATGAGAACACCGTAATCTTTGAATCTTCAAAAAGTAATTAAAATAAGAAAATACTGATATCTCTACCTATCTATCAATATATATATATATATATATATAGTACCCACAGCATATTAAGTTAATAAGAATGGGTAGTCATGAAGAATTAGCAACTACTGGTATTCATTCACCTATGACTTGTCGGATAGATATCAGTACCATTGTCCTACGAGTGAATCAATTATTTAGGTTGAAAAATTTGTTACAACCACTTATCAACCACCTTCCTTACCTTATCTCTCCATGCTTATCTAACAAATGGGTATTTCAGTGGCAAGAGGCTTTGTGGTTGAAGTAATATGAAGATATTACAAACTTAATGCACACAGGGTTACAAACTCAAGTGTTACACACTTATTTCCCACAAATATGAATAACCCAGCACTGCATCACAGGCCCAGTATAGGTGAAGGACTTGTTAGAGGATCAACACAAGCAGGTCCACAACTCAGGCTCAGGAATCACAGGATACCAAGAGCACAGGCAATGATATGCATGTGAACACTCTCATTTCAGTGTGTGGAGCTTCTTGAATATCTTAATTCAACATTGTATATATTCTTTGTTTTGAAATGACTCATGAAATCTATATCAATGCAGTGTAAAATCATAGATTAAAAATTTATTGAACTTTATAGTAATGTGCTGATCATTACTCTTTTTTGGAAGAGTACACTTTGAAACTGAGAAGTTGTAAACTTTCAAATCTATAATCAGACTAACATATTTTTCAAGAAGCTGCACTAAGGCAACACAAGCTATTCTCATGGATACTTACTGAGCATCTCCCTGACCCATTGTGGTTTTCTGAGCTTGATGAAGAGCAGATACACAGGGATGCCAGTGGAGATGATGCCCACACCAATACCTAATGAGGAGGATTGCACTAATGAAGTCATTCAAGGCTCAATTCAGTCATGTCAATCAAGAACATTCTAATAATTGTAGTCAGTGTCTAGACAGAATGAACCCTAAACACTCCATAAAGTTGTTGAAGGTATGAGACACATGATTACAATACCAACTCCAGAGTGAAAGAAGTCTATGATTGTTGGAGAATTCCTGCTAAAGGAAAACACAAACAAATGTACTCCATAAACAGATATATTCAATGAAAAAAAGTCAGAAGTTATAATGGTAGTGGGAACATGATTGTATAAAGGCAAAATAATAAATAACATGGAGACAGTACCTGTTTCAATAGGAGCAGCATACATGGGCACAACGGTGATGAAGATGGTAGCAATGATGTAGAGAATGGGCCAAATCAGATGTACCTTGATGGGCCTAGCCAGTTCAGGAGCCTTCCAACGGAGCCATGGCACACACAGCACAGCAATACCAATGGACAGCTGTGGGGGATGAAACAATGCTACTGAACTCATAATATCACATGTCAATATAACACATAGGGAAATGAAGGTTACTCTGTCAACAAAAAAATTTGCATGTTCTCTATTCAGAGCACAACGTGTATGTTAGCACAAAACACTATAATTTTCATCAGTACCATTCCTGCAGCTAATGACCTTATCAAGAGTACCAGTACCATCATGTACAATTCTTAAATTTATCAGGTAATGCATAAAATCACATACAAAATAACGAGAGAAAAAAAAAGAAAAAAAGAAAGAAAACAAAGACCATGTGAAACGATTTTATGCCTAAAGGGTAAGACAGACACAAAACATGAAGTCTGTGATCAAAAACACATTTGTATCATTAAAATCACAGAATGCTGATCAATCAGACAGAAATAATGAGAAGCATGAGACAATACCCTAATTTCCTCTGACATTTATTTCCCTCACAAGTCACTTACCCAAGTAGCAAAGCCAACATATGAGATGAGTGCTGAGATGTTGCTGGAGCCCAAATAGATAATGCTGAGGAAGGACATGAAGAGTACTGCTGGGGCTGGGGTCATGCGTTTCACCTGGATCATGGTCAAGATTTCTGGCATTTGACCCTCCATGGCACCAGCATAGAAGAGCCTAGAGAGCATGGAGAACAGTTAGAAACCTTCATAAAACTAAGGATCTCGGTTGTTAGCCAAACTACTTTGCACAAGTAAATAATTGACATCTAGAACATAGGGCAAGACAGTGAATGACTCTTGGGATATTTCTTGAAACAATTCTGACATTTATTTCTTTGATGCATGAAGATTTGACACAAAAAATAATTGTGATTTTACTTTCTCCAAAGAGAACCTACACAACTTACTAATATCGTAACATATAGGATTTATTAAGCAAGGCATGCACAAAAAACTGAACAGAAAATGGACACAACTGAATGTAGTGCAGAAATAAGTGCAAGAAAGGACAGAAAGGCAAGAACATTTACATAACAATAATTCAGAACAAAAGCTGGTCAAAAAAAGTAAAGAATTGTACAAGGCAGAGTTTACAGTGAACCCTTTGAGCATAAATAACTCTCAGGCTCATCAACATATATAACACACAAACATACACACACAAATACAAATAAAAACATGCTTGTTTCTTATTAAAGAAATACAGCAGGCTAAGATGTAACAAAAGAACTTACCACAGTTAAAATATCAGTACATATGAATATAATTTTTGTAATAGTAAAAGAACAACAAAATGCAAGAAAATATTGTTACATCTGGCACTTATTTTTGGTTGATTTCCCTTGAAAATAATCTTCAAATCTTAGATTCCTCTGAAATATGAAAGAAGTTCATGTGCCAGTGCTATAGTCTTTGTAAAGATACAGTATTGTTACAGGTGCACAATTTGTTAATTCAATATGGAAGCAATTTCATGCGATGAAGAATTTAACAAAAAATTGCAAGAATGATATTTCAATTGTTATTGATATGTGCATATTTGTAAACAATATGTTATCTTTTTAATTTATTGCAAATCACAGGCAAGAAAATGTATGTAGGTTATGGTATTTCCTACAACAAAATATATTTTGTGTAAATCTCAATACATGAGTATGAGAACATTAGTAAATAGCAATTTATCACACAGCTGTTATCAATTATGCAGAACAAAAAGCACAGTAAAGGCAAGACAAGTTGAATACAATATATAAAAGAGGCCTAAATATGAACAAAGCAATGAAATGAAATCCTATTATGGCAGGAAAGAATGACTACCCATGTATGACTTACTCATAGAAAAAAAATCAGCCATGGGGCTTTGTGATACACTTCTTTTATGTTATTTCTAATAGCAAAATTATATATCACCTTGTCCTTTCACAAATATCCATGAACAGGTCAATGAGAAGCTTATATCACTTCACTCTATCTTCAGTCTCAGGTTTTGAATGTGTGGGATGATGTTCATCCATTCTCTATAGATCCAGTAGACCATTGCATCATCTGGGGCCTCATTATAATACTGCTACACGTCACTTGGTTGGGCACTCATACACTAATCAACTTTGAATGGATGGATGGACAGCTTAATAGGCTGCCCTGGGCAGGATTTACATTGTAGCACATGGGTGTGTTGGATCAGACCCAAGAACTTGATAGTTAAAGCTAAAACAGAATATGTACTTACATACTGGTTGTTGTTTATTAAAATCAAGCAAAGCAAAGCAAAACTGATCCTTTAAAACAGATAAAAGCCAAAGCTGATTTTAAGACTCATTTCACTCAGCTTTAATGGTGTAACATAAGAAATTTCTTTTCTACATTGGAGTTTGAGTTGTTATATAAAACTTTCATAAAAAGCAATATGAAGACTAATTAATATCTTACTACAATAACAAAACTCTTTGAAAATAGAGTTCATGGAAATGCTAAGAAAAGTCTGAATTTGTGAAATACTAGTGCACAAAGGTCTTCAAGTATAAACTCTAAAGTCTGTAGAAAAGTTCATTAAATATTTTCTGAGCAGGGCTCAGATTTGATCAGATTAGGCAAATCCCCATCCAGCCATCCAGAACGTAGAATAGTGAACAGTGTGATGCTGTATGGTTTGTAAATGAGGGGAAGTGCATATGTATGTGGTTGCATGTCCAGAATGTTGAAGTCTATTGAAGCTACAACCAAAAATACACTGTCTCATGTTGATGGAAAATTTCTACTGATTAAAAAAGATAAGAAGTAACTGAAACTATTACAGTACTAGATAAGAGAAAATATCCTTTAATCTAGAATATAGTAAAAACTGGTTAATATAAAAGAAAACTGAAGACTTAAATACTAAGGGGACAAGTGCTTGTGGAGTGCTTGACTGAGTACTGTGCAAGTGCGGTGCATGCTGAGTGCAGTGAGTGTGGTACTGCAGGGGAGATGCTGGAGCCAACAGTACTAAATTCATATGTAATTCAACTTTGCTTGAAGATGAAGCAATTATAACTAATACACAATACAGTGAAACTAAAGCATCCTACTGTGTAGCCAAAGCTTTGATAAGAAGGAAGTACCCTAAATGCTCAGTGAATCTCTCTCTCTCTCTCTCTATATCTCTCTCTCTCTCTCTCTCTCTCTCTCTCTCTCTCTCTCTCTCTCTCTCGCGCTCGCTCGCTAAACGCCATTCAAATAACTCCAAAGAATGCAGTGCAGGAAAGAGAGCAAAGAAAGAAAACAAGAGAGAGTGAAGTTGTGACTGAGGAGGAGAAAGACACGGAGAAAGACACACGTGGCAGCCGAACCAACCCACTCCTCGTCTGTCTCAAGGGAATCAAAGTCTCCAACCTAGAAGTGACGTAAATCAGCCATAGAGAAGCCCGAAGTGAAAATTAGGGAGGGATTCTGTTAAAGAGAGAGAGAGAAGGGGGGGGTTATAGACGAGACAACTGTACTGAAGTGTGATTCGTTCGCTTACTACGAAAGAATCAGAATTTCCAGCTTAGAAGTGAGCTGAGGATGGTGGAGAGATATGAATAGAAAGGACGGACGAGGCAGACAGGTGGTAAAGACGGAAAGACAAAAGTGATTCTAAGGCAATTTCACTTAACGCAATGGGATCAAAGAGTGTTCAGCCAAGAAGTAACTTAAGGTACACAGATGAGGATAGAAATGAAGTAAAAAAAGACAGACAAGGTTACTGGACTGAGCCAAAGCTACAATTTCACTTACCGCAATGGAACCAAAAGTGTGCTGAGACCAAAAGTGAGTTAAGGTTAGTACTGAAATGAGAATAGAACCGACAAAGCGAAAAAAAAACTGAACAAAGCAATAATTTCACTTAACCGCAATGGAACCAAAAGTGTGCTGAGACCAGAAGTAAGTTAAGGTTAGTACAGAAATAAGAATAGAACAGAAAAGGTAAAAAAGACTGAACAAAACCACCATTCCACTCACCACAGTATAACCAAAAGAGTGTTCAGCCTAAAAAAAACACCTGAGGCTGATACAGAGAAGACGAACGAAGCGGCGGGTCCATGCTACTACCACCAGCACCACCACCACCATCACCACCACCACCTCCACCAGCACCAGCACGCCCGGAGCCCACGACCGCTGTATCAACACAACAGTTATGAATGGGCAGTATAAATCTCCCGCAAGCACCATAACCATTAATAACCTGTAACTAAATGCATACACTAATTTAGTCTTTATGGCCAGGCAGAGGAAGGGCCCAATGTTAGCGGTCACGAGATGGGAGGCAGGGAG
>CM035184.1:4407492-4422047 GCA_020233015.1 Callinectes sapidus
CCAGTGTTACACCTCAGGGAATACATTTGGTCAGGAGCCTCGTGGAAATTGCTAATACTAATCCAGGAGAGAAAACGGGTCTTTGTTCTGTAACTTCTTTTTTATGGGTGACTTGTGTAATGGTTATTTATTGATATATTTTTGTATCTTTTTATTGTTGGATTGTTGTTGTGTTTCTTTCTTCGTTGTTTTGATGTTATTTTTTGTTTCAGTTTAACTATGTATCTTTGTTGATGTCTTTTCTTTATTACTTTTCTCTTTCTATCTCTTTCTTTCTTTTAATTCCTTCGTTTTCTCTATCTCTCATTCTTCTTTCCTTTGTGTTCACCTTACCTAATCTAACCTAATCTAATCCTTAACTAATTTAACCTAACCTAACCTAACCTAACCTAATCTAATCTTATCATAGCTCCCTATTAACTCAACACTAAGAAACTACCTAAAAGCTCCCTATTAACTCAACACTAACAAACTAACTACACAACAAGAAGAAGAAGAAACTATTAGTATGCAAAACAAATCCTAAATATACTGCATTCATCTACCACTATTTGAGAGAGGCACTTTCTACCTACCTGTATGTACACCTGACCTCACCTGCACCGCCAGCCAACCCAGGTATTGTTGTTGCAATTAACCGTGATTCCAATACTGCCTTACCTTTGCTCCTGTCTCGCCACTGACAGCTGGCGGAACCCTCCCTTCCCCCCCACTCTATGATGGAAGGGAGTGTGTGCTAATGTATAAGGGAGACAAGGGAGGAATTAGGAAGAGGAGCAGGAGGAGAGTTTGATAGTTATAGTTAGGGAACATGGGAGTTTGGGAGAACAGGGGAGAAGAAAAGGGGGAGAAATAAGAAGGGAGGATGAGGTAAACATAGAGGGAGAGAGAGAGAAAGGATGATAGTTATGTAGGGATTGAAAGGAGGAGAAATAATGATGGGAATTGGTGTAGAAAAGGAGAAGGAATGAATGATAGGTGGAGAAAGAAGAAGAAACAGAGATTATGAAAGAAATGGAGAATGAAAAATGCAGGAAAGAAAGGGAAAAGAAGAATAAAAGGGGAAATAGGGAAAGGGAGAGAGAGAGAAAGAGAATGATGAAAGAAAGGAGAACAGATAGATGGAATAAGGTAAAGGAGAAGGAAAGAAGAGAATGAAGTTATGAGGGTGGAAAAGTAGAAAAAAAAGCTGGAGTAAAGAGAAAGGAAAAAAAAACTATGACAGGGAAAGGAGAGACTGAAAGAGTAAAAAAAGAAAAAAAACCCAGAGAAGTAAGAAAAAAATGAGAGGAAAGGGAATTATAGAAAAGAAAAGAAAATGAAAATTAAAAGATAAGAGGTAATCGAATACACAGATAAAGAAAAAAATAATAAAGAAGAAAAATATATTAGAGGGAAGGGAATTATAGAAAATGGAAAAGGAAATGAAAAGAACAATCAAATACACATAAAAGAAAGAAAAAGGGATAAGGAGGAAAGAATATATGGCAAAAGGAAGGGAATTATAGAAAAGGAAAAATAAATGAAAGGAAGAACAATCAAATACACAGAAAAAGAAAAGGAAAGGGATAAGGAGGAAAAATATATGGCAGAGGAGGGAAGGATAGACAGAAAGGGAGAGAATGGAGGGAAATAGGAATGCTGGTGTGGCACAGACGAGGAGACTTCCACAGATTTAATTAACTCCACGACCGAAGGCTGACATTCTCTCCCTTCCCTCTCCCTCTCTCCCTTTCCTCTCCCTCTCTCTCTCCCTCTCTCTCTTCTGGGTACTTGTGTGTGATTGGCCGCCGTGTTTGTGGTGGAGGAGGAGGGAAGGAGGGAGGGAGGGAGAGAAAACTGGTGAATCTTGTACCTCTTCTAGTGACAGGAAAGAGGGAGATAAAGATTTACACGAGTATCCCCTTAATATTCTCACTTAAGGGTTTGTTTGGGTTCTCGTTTTCTTTCTTTTTTTTTTTTTTTTTGAGGGGTTTGAGCTTATTATATTTTGTGTGTGTATGTGGTTTTATGTGTTTTTTTTTGTTTTACTTTGATTTGTCTGGTTTGTTTTTTTAGTTTTATTAGTTTTTTAGGAGGTAACTTTGTTTGGGTTCTCGTTTTCTTTTTGAGGGTTTTGAGTTTATTATTTGTGTGTGTAAGTGGTTTTATGTGAGTTTTTTTTGTTTTACTTTGATTTACTGAGTTTGTTTTTTAAGTTATATTAGTTTTTAGGGGGTATTATGATCTATTTACCGTAACACAACTTTACCCTATCTGAAATTTGATGTAACTTAGTCGAAACGAAACTAATTTACTTATAATATTACCTAATTTAACCTGACCGTACCTGACCTAACCTAAACAAATATATTACTAACATATTTCATCCTTTACTTCTAACTCAACCTTATCCAAACCTCACCTCTTCAAACCCAATCCAACCTAACCTAATCCAAACCCAAAAATAAATAAGTAAATAAACCCAAGGGAAAAATCAATCAATCAATAAATCAATGAATAAAGGAATAGATAGATGAAATAATTAATAAAGGTATGACAGTTTGGTATTAAGGGAATTTCAATATCAACTTAATTAGATTACCAACTTCAATATTTTTAATGTAGGAATGTGAAATCTGTCCCTCTAACTGAACCAAATCAACTTAAGCCAGGTCATTTTTAACATAATTTTACTTGTAACCTAACCTAACCTAATATAATACTTTTTTTCTTACTTCTAACCAAACCTAACCTAATCTGACCTAACAACCTAACCTAACTTGACCCAAGCCACACCAAATCAAGTTAGGCCAAATCATTCCTAACATCACCTTCCTTCTAACCTAATTTAACTTAAGCTAACCTAACTCCATTCCCTTCTAAAATAACAATACTTTTTTCCTTATTTCTAACCTAAGCTAACCTAACCTATCCTAACTTAACCCAATTTCTTGCAGAACAGACTCTATTAATGCAAGGGAAACGAGCAATACACACACACACACACACACACACACACACAAGTTGTCGGGCTGAGAAAGGGAAGCACTGTTATCCCCCCTTCCCTCTCCCTCTCTCTCCCTCTCACTCTCTCCCTCCCCTTTCCTTTTATTGTCAGGGAGGATAATGGTGGAGTAAAGGGGGGTGGGGAGAGGTAAGGGAGACAAACAGCGCTATTCAATCGTTAATCTAATCACTCTTCTCGTCTTTTTTCTTATTTATTCAAGTGGGGATCAAACTCACTCTCTCTCTCTCAACGATATCCATTCATCATATTTTTACTCTCTCTCTCTCTCTCTCTCTCTCTCTCTCTCTCTCTCTCTCTCTCTCTCTCTCTCTCCTCTCCTCTCCTCTCCTCTCCTCTCCTCTCCTCTCTCTCTCTCTCTCTCTCTCTCTTTGCACAAATAGGTACATGCTGGCCAGATAGCCAAACTTTATCTGTTTTCAGTTACACCCTTTATAGAAAATATGCCAATACCATAGTTTCACTGTATTTTCAAGTATATTTCATCAGATATGAAAAACATAAACAACATATTAATCTAAGAAAATAGATAGTAATGAAAAAATTAAAGTAATTTTCTCAAATAGCATGTAGTATATTTTCTAATTGAAGTAATGGCAGCACCAGCTTTTTGTTTCCTACAAGCAGACATTTGTAACAAAACTCCAACACTAGCTGCCCAGAAACATCATGGAAGCCACCCTGACTGGCCCAGATGTGATGCATCCACATATGAAGAAGACACACCACATTTCTGTGACCAGCAATTAAGCAACTCCCAAAATTACCTGGACAAATATAATATAATGCACACATTTTGTGAGGTTTGTACCAAGTTTGGTCCTTGTATGAAAAACGTGAGGCGGTGAGGCCTACCTCATGTTTTTCATAAACCGCAGTGGTGGTAAGAGTAGTCAGGCTTACACTTGTGATAAGACTCATACTTCTAACTTGATACCAACGACAGTTGAATACGCAGGTGCATACATGCATGGAGATTAAATAAAAAAATGCAAAAAAGTGTAGTTTGGAAATAATTTAGATAAAAATTTTGGTTGATTTCATATTGAGTGCATAATATAAGATATTGCACATAATATGACTCTTGTGCCTGAAGAAGTCAGCTTCATAGAAAGTGTTTTAGCAAATCCTAGACTGATTCCCTTTTTAGTTACTTCAAGGCAAAAGTTTATAGAATATTCTATCTAGTTCCATAACATAAGTTACACCTGGGTTGTGTAAGCCTGCTCTCTAGACCCCCAGCAGCAGCACCTCTCGAGTTGGTCCAGGGGAGCCTTGAGGCTTCCTGGGTTACCTCGAAGACGTGAAGAGGATGCCATTGACGGATCCAAAGGTGGAGAGAGCCACGAATATTGGGATGAGGAATTCCACTGGTCGGTATAGGCGATCAGCAAAACTCTGTAAGACCAACGACCAGGCCGATGAACCAGTTGACTCACAGGGAAAAATGAGTGGAGTTGGGAGAAGTGGAAGCAGTGGAGGTAAGGACCAGGAGAAGAGGAGGTTGCTCTCATCTCTCCAGGTGAGGCATCGAGCCCCTGGTAGCTTGAGCAAACAAAGCTGTTTGTGGTGATGACTGTTGCCTCTCAGTAGCCATTTTGCCCATCACCAAGACTTTTTAAAAATTATGCAAGTTTTCAATCAGTGTCAATCTTATTATAATTAGTAATCAAATTAAAGAAAGAAAGTTTTCACTTAGCAGATGCCTACTTGAGACACACTATTGAGTACACTCAAGACATACGTCATTGTACATAATGCAGTTGAAACCTTGCTAGAAAATAAGCTGAGGATTGCCATATCATGCTGTGCCAAACACAAATGGTCACTCTCTACCAAAGTAGGCAGCTGCTAATCTTTGAATTGTACTAGTCATGGGTTGGATCAAGGCAGCGGAACACAAGGAACTGATCATCATAGTGGTGAGAAACAATCATAAATCTCTGCCACAAAATCAAGTGGCAAACTGGATGCTGGCGCTGGCTGAAAATGAAGCTTAGTAGCATAATGAGAATAATATCTGTACCTGGATGATGTCAGGAGAACACCGTTGACAGCTCCGAAGGTGGAGCAGGCGACGAAAAAGGGCATGATCCAAGCCATGCTACCGTACAATCTACTTGCAAAGGTCTGTGAAAACAAGGGCAAGTCAGAAGAGAGTAATGTCACTGCAAAGATGGCAGTGGTGTCTTAGGAGGGCAACCTTGGGGGAAGCCACACAGAACCACCACGTAACCAACTCTGCCAAATTGGTGAGCCAGACTTTAGGATTCTTTCTAGTAACAAGAGATGGACAGACACAATGCATCCCTGATGGTCATGACAATGCAACAGTTTCAAGTGAAAGAAAAGTGATTCTGGCTCATACAACTTGACACCACTCAGCCTTGGGTGCCATTAGGTGGGAGAGGAAGCAAAACAAAAGCACAGAAGATCTTTGACAAAATTAGGGAAAATATAAAAGACACAGTCAATAAAAAGGAGGCCAGTGAAGGGAAAGGGATGTAGAAAACCAAGCTAGTGAATGTGTCCACTTGCTTCTAGGCCATCCAATCTGTTTATACATAGGATTACATATTAAATGTATAGGATTAGTGACAGGGAATGCCGATAATGTTGTGATAAAAATATTTATAGAAAATGTGAAATTTGCACAAAATATATACAACTGATATTGACTTTGTACATAGATACATTACATGAAAACATGATATTTAATGCCAAAACTGACGTAAGTAAGACATAGATGTAAGAATTTGGTTTATAAAAGCACATATCACTGCCAGCTGCCTTCCTCAACATTTTCCTTTCTCTGATGCTCACATCTGGTGAAATACGCATTCTATTCCACTATTGCCTAAACTGGGTAAATAGCAATGTTGCCATTCTTTCATAAATGTGTAAGTTGAAACCTAAACCAAATATAAGTATTTTCTTATCAGATTCATTCTTCAAATTTGAATCTCCAGTATATTACTTGCATTTCTAGCAACCATGTAAATAGCAGGAGAGTATTGAATGAATCTAACTCAACTAAGTTGTACATAAAGATTCTTATGTATTTCTCTCTGTCAGACACAGTAACTAAGATACTAAATCAAGATGTAAGAGTAAATGACTGAAAGAAAGATATAACATTAGTTTCAGTAACTTGTTTAGTCTCTCAGAGAGAGAGAGAGAGAGAGAGAGAGAGAGAGAGAGAGAGAGAGAGAGAGAGAGAGAGAGAGAGATTACCCATGAATAGTTTTGTATAAGAATCGCAAAAAAAACAACAACAATGTAATAATAAAAAATAAAAAAAATGGAACGTAGTCACAACCATTTTCTTGACAAAAAGATAATAAGATAACGTAGAACTTTGTGGAGTCAACTTGAGTATAACAAAACCTACGGTTACTGCTTGCCATGTTTCAGTTTCACCATCGTTACAGTCCGCCATCTGGTGATTCGATATCTATTATCTCCCCCTCCCCCCCTCTCTCTCTCTCTCTTGAGTAAAAACAGCCGCATTCACTGAGTCACAGCTACGCCTTCAGCTCGCAGGCAACAATGTTTACCCATCACCGCTGCAGCTTCCACATAGCCTCATCATCACCATGACTCGACTGCATGGCCAGTTGACCTCCACCAATGACATTGCTTCTCTCCTCTTTGGTTAAACAAACAATCCCGCAAGGGTAGGGCTCGGGCGGGTAACACGGCATATGGTTCATATAAGTTGCAATGTTATGGTAGAAAAATATCTCCATATTAATTTTCTTTTAATGTGTAAGATTTAGTTTCAGCTACATATAAAATATCACATTACAGCTTGCCATTTTTTTGGTATTCACAACGGAAAGTGTGAGGTTAGTTAGTATGCCTCTGACTATTACTTGGTTGCCGGAAAGTGTGAGGTTAGTTAGTATGCTTCTGACTATTACTTGGTTGCAACACTTGAGGTAAAGGCACCATGAGTGGTTTAACAAGAAATATACACGCATGTTGAGATGACACCACACTTTGGTCTAAAGAATGAGGTAATGCTATGTTCTCTCTCTCTCTCTCTCTCTCTCTCTCTCTCTCTCTCTCTCTCTTTCTCTCTCTCTCTCTCTCTCTCTCTCTCTCTCTCTCTCTCTCTCTCTCTACTGGTCCAAAAGACTCACACCTTCATAGCGTCTGACAGCCATACATTCTTGCACCACCAATGATGAATCACAAAACCTCCCTTGTTGATGATGACGTTGGTGATGAAACTGCCCCCGTGGTAAATTACCCCTACCGACGACTGACTGGCTGACAGACTGTCCTGCGCGGCATACTAAAATAACTGACACTTGGATAACCCTACTTAGATCTTGACTCGTGCCAGAACACGAGGGAGCCAGTTCCTGCCTCTCTTTCTGTACAGTTATATCTCGGCGCCGCGCTGCGAGGGCTAGGCAGCTCACCTGTCATCTCACGTGCATACACATGCCTAATCCCCGCCCCCACGCTCATCCAATACCATTCCGTTTATAAATACCTTCACCAATCATAAGCTGACGGAAGGTTCAGCCCAAGGTACCGACCAATAGGATGTTCTCCTCGAGTCGAGCCACCCAGCCACCCAATCAGGTGGCCGTGCTGGTGCGAGAATACAGTGACGTCACAGGACACTCGATGCGTAGAAAAAAATATATTTGGAAGAGGTCCAGGAAAGGAAGGCACCAACCCCTTTAACTGGAACCATCAGCGTACTGAGAACGATGGTGCTGTTCATTGTAACAGTAAAGCAGAGGAAGAGAAGGAGAAAGATCTGAGACAACAGATGAGGAAAGCGACGAGTAATAGTAGTTTTTTTTTTTTTCACGCAATGATGCCTATATTAATCATGATGTAAATTGTTGATAGTATGGGAGACACCACTGATCTTTCAGGGGATTGGCAATTAGTAGAAATTTTATTTCTATTATTTTTGTTGCTTTTGGCCAGCTTCTCTTTCTTACATAAAAAAAAAAAGATAAGAACATAAGTACATAAGAAAATGAAAGAAGCTAAAGGAGGCGGCCGTCAGACCTACACGTGGCAGTCTCAGTTGTAAGATCTGGACAGCAGAGGGACACACAATATTAATTTCTCCCACAGACTTAAGACTCTCTACTTGATTTTCGAAAATTTAAGACGTAATTTGTATGATAAGAACCATTTTGTATTACAGTCTAACAAGGAAAAATAGCCGCACATTAACGAGTCATTCTTACACACATCTCCCCTCGTGACCTTCAGCGGAGTGGCAGGCCGGAAGTGCAAGAGAAGACGTGGCAAAAGGGGTGACGCTCAGCAAATTTTCTTTAATACCAGCCGACGAAGGAACAAAAGAGAAACCCTTTCCAAGACATGCTACCTTCACAGCCGCTAATTAACAGCAAACACCTCGTTAATTCATCGAAAAATAACAAAAGAAAAAGGGAGAGGAGGCATCAACTATGAACAAGAGTTTGAAATTGAAGATCTACCTATATCGTTAATTCGTTAAAGGGGAAAGGGAGAGGAGGCGTGTAGGTGAAAGTACCGGAGACGAAAGTGCATAGTGCCGTAAACTGTTACCGAAAAAAAGGACTTTATTGCCTTGTGTGATTGGCAAGGCTAAGGCGAGGAAAGGGTGTGTGTGTGTGTGTGTGTGTGTGTGTGTGTGTGTGTGTGTGTGTGTGTGTGTGTGGTGGTGTGTGTGTTGTGGGTGTCGTGTGTGTGTGTTAGAGAGAGTGAGGAGAGGAGAGAGGAGGAGAGAGAGAGAGAGAGAGAGAGAGAGGAGAGATAGAGAGAGAGAGAGAGAGAGAGAGAGAGAGAGAGAGAGAGAGAGAGAGAGAAACACACCACTTGATTGATGAAATTCAAGAGGGGTCCCTTAACAAAGTGTCCTCGTGCCTCCATCAACATTATATGCACATTAACTCCGCTATAAAAACAGGATGGTGTGTCGCCCGTGCACATCAAGGTCATCACTACTCAACAGAGCTCGCCAGGCTAACTTTGGCTGGCCTGTTTGCACTCCCCTAGCGACATCCCAGACCTAACCCCGCCTTCCTCTGCCCAGTCTGCAACCCAACATGACCGCTGCAATCCGCTCATCCGCCAAGCCTTCTCATTACTTTCCTCGTCTCCTCTGCATCCTTCCCTCCTCATTCCCTCTCCTATTCTTCCTTCCCTCTTTCCTTCATCGCCTCGTCTCCAATCCTCGTTCTCTCTGCATCCTTCCTTCCCACCTTCTTTCATCATCTTCTCCTCCATCCTCATCTCGTCTTATGCTTTAGGGTTCCTGTTGCATAAGTGTTTTATTGCCCTGATGTAGCCTACACGCAGGATCTTGTTTCAGACTTGATTCTTTCGTTAGTGTTTGTTTTCAGCGCACGTTTATCTTTTTTTTTTCTTTTTTTATCGTCAACGATCAGGAGTTCTATAAGCTGTCTGGTGATTTATTCAATTTCTTGTTTTGCTCTGCGGTAGTTGAAGACGATAGTGTTAATTTCATAAGGCGTTTTTGTTACAATGCAAAAACATTACGTTAAGGGAAGTGTCTCTCTCTCTCTCTCTCTCTCTCTCCACACACACACACACACACACACTTCCTCACAGTCGGACCAGTAAAGTAAACAGCTCGAGTACCCTGTGTGTGTGTGTGTGTGTGTGTGTGTGTGTGTGTGTGTGTGTGCAATTTTTGGACACACTAAATGATAAGACAGTCATACAATAATATCACCAAGAAATTCGAAAGCTTGTGAAAGATAAAGTCTCTCTCTCTCTCTCTCTCTCTCTCTCTCTCTCTCTCTCTCTCTCTCTCTCTCTCTCTCTCTCTCTCTCTCTCTCTCTCTCTCTCTCTCGGTAACTATCTCCAGGTCGAGAGCACACGCTTACCCATTCAGTCCAGTCAGTATCCCTGATGTATAATTTTGCTTTCCTCTTGATTTACGAGCAGACCTCCCCATCAGCATCACAACGCCTGTCTGGGCCGCGACGTCAGTATTTCCTATGCTATTCTACTTAGGCTATCACTGAGAGCCTTGTAACTCTACTTTTTCACATGTTAGTCATTCGTTTACTCCTTCATCCCATAATTCCTACTTGCCTCTTTCTTCCTTTCGTTAATTTCCTTGCTTCCTTTATAGCTTCTCATCTTTATCCGTTTCTTCCTCCTTCTCTTATTTTTTTTCCTTCTCTCCTTTCTTGCTTTTGGGTGGTTTGTTCTTATTGCTACCTTCTTTTACTACTTTCTGGTTTTCTTTTCTCTTTTCTTTGCTTTGTATTTTTCCATTCTTACGTCTTCCTTCTCTCCATCTTCATTTACTTTTTAACACATAATGTTTGCATGCTACACTCCCTCCTTTCTCCCTTTCCCCTTTCCTTCCATCCTTCAGGCACAGGTCATTTATTTTTTCCCTCACCCCCCTCTCTCTCTCTTCCTTATTAATATTGTTTTTACAAGCCACACGTTCCTTCATTCCTCCAGGCATCGACTACCTGCCACTCGCCACGCAGCAGTATACCAGTCATCATCAGCTGTTTCCCTTATTTATGAGGCTGCCCCATGAGGCTCCTCTCCTCTCCTCCTTAGCTATGCTGTTGACGTCACATCTGTTTGTCTCCACGCACACAGTTTTGTTGCTTTGCGGATATGTTCGCTTTTTTCCGTCTCTCTTATAATCTTAGATTTTCTTTACGATGTACTGTTTTTCCCATTTATATCAACTTCCCCATTTTTCTTTCGCTTGTTTTTTTAGATATTGTTCCCGTTTTCTTTCTCAAGTTTATGTTTTTTTTTTTTTTTTCTTTCTTCTCATTGTTACTCTAAATAAGCGCACTTATTCATATTTTTTTCCACACACACACACACACATTCTTTCTTTTGAATATATATTTTTTTGGTCAATATGTTTCCAGTAGTATCTATTTTTCTCAGCTTTAGGTGTTACACTAAATAAATGTATTTTATCTATTTATCTATTCAGGTTTTCAGTATTTCCTCCGTATTGAGAAATTCGCTGATTTCTGACTTTTCCTTTCACTTTTACTTTTATTGCTAACGTTCCTCATTATTAGCCCAACGCAATCACATCTCGTCATACCATTATTCAAAATTCTTTACTTTTTTATTAATTTAAATCATATCGTCCTTTAAGTGCTTTCTCTTCCTACACTCTTGTTGCTCTCAGTACTTCTCTCTCTCTCTCTCTCTCTCTCTCTCTCTCTCTCTCTCTCTCTCTCTCTCTCTCTCTCTCTCTCTCTCTCTCTCTCTCTCTCTCAACCTGTCCTTGGCACTTATTGCTCTTCCTTTCGTGCTGTTCTTTCTTTCACGTGATCTCAAACAAATACTTCTCCCATTTACTCTTTTAGAGAAAGTTTCCCCATAATTATCTCTAACTTTTCGGACATCCATTTTTATAGTAAATTTTCTCAAGTAGTTTTGTGGTTTGGATAGATACATACATAACTTCGTATTCTCTTCTCCTCTGTGCGTAAGTGTGTCCAAGCTTACAACTTGAACCTTTACACTTTTAGAAAAAAAATCCACAATTTTCCGCAACTTTTCATTTTACAGTCTTTCGCGTACTTCTGTAGCTTGAAAAGAGATAAAAATAACTTACTATTCTCTTCTCTCTGTCTGATTTCAAGCAAATGTTAACAAAGATGACTAAATACTAAACAGTGGAACTCCCTATCTGCTTCTATATTTCCAGCCTCCTATGACTTTACTTTATTCAAGAGCGAGGTTTCAAGACATTTGTCTCTAACTTTCTGCTAACTCTTTGAACCTTTAAAGGGACTGGCAAATTAGAGTTTTTTCATTTTCATTATTTTTGTTGCCTTTGGCCAGCTTCCCCCTCTTACATATAAAAAAAAAAAAAATACATACAGCCGAGAAAGCCGAGAAAGAGTTGAAATAGGTGGTCTTCTCTTTCCTCTACATTATCTTTTTGCTACACATTTCTCATACTTCAAGGTACATGTTTTCCGGTTTTTTCTTATTACATAATAGGTCAAGTCAGGTGATATTACATAATCTTGGTGTTTACGGTGCTCATTAGTCTCTATCAAACGCGTATCTTGCCTTTTATAGTACAATATTTAGTTTGGTGTTTTTTGCTCTTTAAGGTACATTTTGTCCTCATTTTGAAGTATTTCATGATTTTCTTCTTCTTAAATTAGGTTCTTACATAAAAGCTCTTGTTTTTACAGTCCATCTCATCTATCTCTATCACAACTTCTCCTCCATGAAATCTCAATCCTATATCTATCCTTGTATATCTTACTTATCTTTGTATCTAACTAGATTCAACTTGAGAAAATCGTCTTTCGTAACACCTACCCTTGTTTTTCCATTAAAAGTTTTCTCCACCCCTCACCCCAGAAAAAATCTATTCATTATTTTTAGATCACATTGATACGCACTTATATTTCACTGATGAACTTTATTACGTAATGCTTATCCTCACGAGTGTCTTTATGATGCTCATTTGTCTTAATGGCAGGCTTCGTTCTCTGAAATCTCTCCCAATTTTCTTACTTTTCTTAAACCTTACCATTCTTACGTAACATAAATACCTGCTACCACGATGCTAATTTTTTTTTCCCCAAACAAGTCCATATTTATCTTTTTAGAGCAGCTGTTGTCCTTATTAAGCTTATAAGATAACCTGAACCGTGGCACAAGGAGCGTCCTTAATCAACACGTCACCTTCCCTCATTGCCTATACCATGACCTTCGCTGATGCGCTACCAAGGTGAGACAAACAAGCCTATCTTCCTCCCCTCCACGCCCCGGCCTGGTGTACAGATGGTGGTGAGTGGTGCATTAGCAAGTACTGGATGGGATTGTGGTGGTGACAGCCATGATGGTGGTGGTGATAGTGATAGTGGCGGTGGTGGTGGACACAGACATGAGAAGAAAGAAATCATTGAACAGAAATGGACAAATGTGTGTTTTTTTTAGTGTGTGTGTGTGTGTGTGTGTGTGTGTGTGTGTGTGTGTGTGTGTGTGTGTGTGTGTGTTATCCAGTGAGTGCAGGGAATGACTGGTTTAAAAGAAAAGGGATAAAGTTTGAGACAAAAGTCAAACAGCCAGCAGAGAGAGAGAGAGAGAGAGAGAGAGAGAGAGAGAGAGAGAGAGAGAGAGAGAGAGAGAGAGAGAGAGAGAGAGAGAAAAATACGGCGTTGGAACATGTCCAGAGGGAGGAGAGGGAAGGGGAAGAGGGGAATGGGGACTGAGTATCAGCTGACTGGTGTAAACCCTCCTGTCTCTCCCATTCCTCCACCTTCTCTCTGCTTCCCTTACAGTGCTTGCATAATTCTCCCCCTTTGCCCTTCTTTTCCTCCTTAACTTCCTCCTCCTCTCCTCCTCTTCTTGCTTTTCTTTGCCAGTACTTTCCCTCCCTTACACTGCGCAGTTTCTCTCCTCCTCCTCCTCCTCTTCTTCCCCATCCCTCCTTCTGTCTTGTTATCCCCCCCCCTCCGTTCTCTCCTCACTCTTCTACCATCTCCTTAACTGCAGAAGGGTGCTTGTCGTGGCTTCTCTCTCTCTCTCTCTCTCTCTCTCTCTCTCTCTCTCTCTCTCTCTCTCTCTCTCTCTCTCTCTCTCTCATACTTACGTAGCCACAACAGACAGACAGCAAAACAAAACCAAGACACGTACAAGTAAACAAACATGATTCTCCTTTTACATTATGAATTTCCCAAGCAAGCTATTACTTTTACATCATTCAACACAAGCCCCCTTCTCGGAAATTTTTGTGAACTTGCCTTGACATCTTCGTAAGAGCGGAGAATCTTGACATGGGCGAAGTAATGGTATGAAAAATCCCTAATGGATGCTCCCTGACAGAAGCCTTTCATGCGAACGACGAAAAAAATGAAGGAAGAAGAAGAAGAAGAAGAAAAAAAAAACGTGCGTGTGAAGTAATAATAAAAATACGAAGAAAATGAAAAAAATAGGATTGTAAAAAAAATAATAAATAAATAAAACTGAAAAACTGAGAAACTCCAACGAAATTCCCGAGAGAGGGAAAAAAATGTGTAGGTTTTTAATCTTTTTAAATTTCATCCTGTTTGTGTCGTTGGGAATTGCTAAATGAAGATGTGTGAAGGCAAAATTCATGATGAAATATGTGAAGGAACATGATACTGGTAATACTGTGGTTAAAGGAATGATGATTGGTTATTGTTGTTGTTGTTTTTTGTTATAGTGGTAGTCGTATAAGTACTATTATAGTTATCATTCTTTTTTTTTTCTTCTTTTTGTTCTTGTTCTTGTTCTTGTTCGTCTTCTTCTTCTTCTTCCTCTTCTTCCTCTTCTTCTTCTTCTTCTTCTTCTTCTTATTATTATTACTAGTCGTAGTAGCAGTAGTAGCAGCACGCAATAGTAGCAATAATAGTAGTAAAAGTAATAATAATATTTGCAATGATGATAATGATGATCTCTGTCTGTCTGTCTGTCTGTCTGTCTGTCTGTCTGTCTGTCTGTCTGTCTGTCTGTCTGTCTGTCTGTCTGTCTCTCTCTCTCTCTCTCTCTCTCTCTCTCTCTCTCTCTCTCTCTCTC
>CM035184.1:4430704-4442418 GCA_020233015.1 Callinectes sapidus
CTATTTATGTTTTCTTTATCTTGGCAACTACTAAAGGTCTGCCTGAAATTGAACTATACTTATTCAACAAGACATTTTACTTTTATATGAATATCATATGTTTTGATTATTTGTTCTTAAATTATTCATTTAATATATCACAAGAGTATCAATTCATATTAATATTGTCTTAACAGTCTTTTTCTCAAGAAACTGCCCATAGCAAGTTTATCATGGTCTCTATTGTATGCATGGTTAGGAGTGATATATAAATTTTTATTTTTAATTTAGCTGCAAAATTTTAAGATATAACAACATGGAATTGTATCTTATGGTTTTCATTTTGGAATGTCATAATCTAAATACTAATACTAATTAAAATTTTGATAATATTATTGTTTCTCTCTTTTCTTATTAAGTGACTACTGATATGAAATTATTATTTTCAAATAATTACTAATGCAAAAGTGCTATTTACTAACTTCTCAGAAAATTGTAATATACTATTTCATATTTTACCTCTAATACAAAATGTACATTCTCTAGCTGACTATGGGTAAACATAAAAAAAAATCAACTAATAATAAAAAGACTACTATTTCCTAATTAATGATATAAAAATACTATTTTTTATGTTAACTCTTTCTGTTGTTGCATGAGCTGAATACACTTAGTACAGGAAGGAAAAACAGTCTGGTGAGACTGAGTGAGTGTGTAACGAAGCTAAGTGTAGAGAAGGAATATTTACTGGAGGGAAATCAAAAGGTTAAAGTTAGACAAGACAATACAGTAAATTCATATGTTAATGAAATAAAATCTATTCACAAACATTTGGCTTTCTATGTGTTGGCTTTAATGTTTTTTAATCTGAAGTTATACATAAATTTGGCTATTGGTATTTGTTTTTCTATCCTTTGTACATTTACGTGTGTGTGTGTGTGTGTGTGTGTG
This sequence comes from Callinectes sapidus, assembly GCA_020233015.1. NCBI lineage: Eukaryota > Metazoa > Arthropoda > Malacostraca > Decapoda > Portunidae > Callinectes > Callinectes sapidus. The sequence continues at coordinate 4,431,635 of CM035184.1, forward strand.
TGTGTGTACTTAAATCATGTGGTTTTATTCGTGCACTGAAGAATAATATTGTTGCTGCCTTATCAATTACTTTACCTTTATCTATCAAGAACCCCTCTCTCAAAATAAGATAGTCAAGCCTTCATCTTTATCGTATCTTTTTTTATCTCGTCATACGTATAGCGTATATTTAAGTTTCATATATGTATTTATTTTCTCTAATCTCTCCATCTATCTATACACACTCGTGAATCTATCTACCTGTATATGACATCGATATCTACCTTCCTATTTCAAAAACCTATCTAATAGATAATCATACATTAAGATACAATATCAATGTTCTGCGTTGTCCATTTACGTTTATAAACTCGACAACCTATAAATCAAATCTAACATTTGCCTGTATTTTTTAACGTTAGATGGGAAAACTGAGCAAGGGACACAAAAGGGGGAAATAAAAAGGCCCAGTCAGTTAAAAGTCCACTTGCAAATCCGAGAAAGTTTGCTTAAAGAAAGGAATAAATATCTCGAAATTTCCATCTTGAATGAAGTCATGTTATAGGAAAGTGGAAATACAGAAAAAGATAGAGAGTTACTAAGTTTAACAGAGAAAGGTATGAATGATTGAAAACACTGATTAGATCTTGCATTAAGGAAGTAGACAGAATAGGGGTGAGAAGAAGAAAGCCTGGTACGTTCAACCCTTGGGAGGAGGAAAACACTCAATTAACAAGATTAGATATGCAGTTAGGCTAAAAATAGTCACAGAAGATAACAAGAGATATAACATTTCGAGGGTAAGCAAAAAATATATCTCTATCTGTCATCCATCAGAGAGCGTATCAGTCCTCTTCACTCTGTCCTTCTATCAATCTCAGAATTTCAGATAAGTTTTTGCAGACGAAAAAATAAAGCAATAGAATGAATGCTATGAATTATTCTTGTCAGGTGGAGTACAGTACTAAGAGAGAGAGAGAGAGAGAGAGAGAGAGAGAGAGAGAGAGAGAGAGAGAGAGAGAGAGAGAGAGAGAGAGAGAGAGAGAGAGAGAGAGAATGCCTGTCTGTTTTCTAGTGATTAGTGGTGGTGAGGTGTGAAAGGAAGAGAGAGAGAGAGAGAGAGAGAGAGAGAGAGAGAGAGAGAGAGAGAGAGAGAGAGAGAGAGAGAGTGTGTGTGTGTGTGAGCGTGTGTGTTGACGACATCGCTACATCACTATATTCTGAGCGACTTTTCACTATTATTCTACTTTATACTTTGTTTCGGGAGGTACTCGATTACGTCACATCGAAACGTTTACATTCTGTCTAATTTATTCATATTACGCCACAGGTCACTCCCTCCCTTCCTCCCATCCTTCTCTTTTACAAACCTGCGTGGTGAGCAACGAGGGGGTGACGCAGCCCTGGAAGGTGACAGCGGTTCTGGGGGAGTTCTTCAATTTCACGTAATTGTGTGGGTCGGCCTCGATAAGCAAGCCACGCCAGCCCATCACCGCCTCCAGCCACCACGTGTTACTCAACCACAGACCGTCCTGCGCCCCCACCTCCACGAACACCCCGTCCCGCTGTTGTCATGAGTGCAGTAGTGACATGGTTAGCGTTTCATAAGGAAGGAAGGTATAAGAAGTCGCTGATGGTCTACACATGACAATTCTTTTATAAATCCTATCTACTTACATTCATTTATGCATTCATACATACAAATATACACACACACATACGAACTATAATCGACTAGACTTCCATCAAGCAAAGTTCACAAAATCATTAGTCGTTCGTGTTCTTGACTGATTCGTTGTCTTCTCTCACCTACTTCCGATAGACTGTAATGGAAGATATTGTGGGTTTCAAAGGTGTTTCTATAGTAGTTAACATGACTCTGAATGAAAAAAAGTAATATCTTACTTTCTCTGTCGCCTCTGAAAAGTCCTGTTAAGAAGATGACACGTTTGAGAGTGCGGGGCATTACCTTATTGCCGAACACACTGCGCAGGAGCATCTCGGTTGTGTTATAAGAGACCATGCCCGCCCAGGGTGGGTGTTGTGGGGAGAGAGCTGGGCTGAGTGAAGGCTTGGATGAGCGAGTCTCCAGGCGGCCCTTCAGGTGATCTACAAGTATCTTATCTCTCAAAGTTATTGGTCTGCGCAAGAGACGACGAAAACACGTTTCTGCAAGTAAAACCAAAACAAAACGAAAATAGGGGGTTATTTCCTATTTTGTTTCACTTTACCCAGTGATTGATTTGCAAAATAACTTTACATTTAGAGAAACAAAGAGAATAAAAAATAGCTCTATTGCTATTTACAGGTGGCAGCTTGCTAATATGGTAGCGGGATGGAGACGTACTGCACAGGGGGGTGGAGGGAGGGGCTGGGGAGGGGAGGCGACGTTGCTCTTCCCATAAGTGCACCTGGAGTATCGTCAGCAGCGCCGCCCAGGTGTACAGCACAGTGAAGGGCGGCCGGACCATGAATAACTGAGGGGTCAGGAAGGGCTTTAATCTCATTCGCCGTCATTTGCATATTTAGAATGGTCATTTTGTTATTATCTTCTTCCTACTCCTCAGCCAGCCATTTCCTATCTTTTTTTTCCTCCTTCTTTTCCTCGTCTCCATTCCTTTCATCTTTTTTTTTCTCTTTGGTCGATCTTTCACTCCACCATTTGTTTCACCTTTTCCTCCTCTTTCTCCCCTCTGCTCCTCCTCTTTCCTCCCGGTCCTCCTCCTCCTTCTCCTCCTGGTCCTACTCCTCCTCCTCCTCCCGGCCCTCCTTCTTATCTTCCACCTCCTTTTTTATTCTCCTCCCTCTCCTCTTCCTCTTGTTTCTTCTTCTCCCTGTCCTGTTCATAAGATTTTGTTATAGTGAATAGGTGTGGTTGACTCATATGAAGTTGTCATCGTTGTACTTACCATATAGTACTCTCTCTCTCTCTCTCTCTCTCTCTCTCTCTCTCTCTCTCTCTCTCTCTCTCCTCTTCTTCCTCTCTGACCCCATCATCAGCTGAGTCACATCCCGCCACTCTCATGACTCATAATACCCCATCGCTCACAAAACAATCTTAACTTATGACTCATCGCTTAGGTTAGGTTAGGTTAGGTTAGGTCTTGTTCTAACCTAATGACTTCCTTCTCTTCCTCCTTCTCCTCTTCCTTGTTTATCTTATTGTTATCTCTTTCTTCTTCTTCTCTCTCTTACTTTTTCTTTATTTTTCTCTTGTTTTTCTTCTCTTCTTGTTTTTTTTTTTCTTTCTCGTTATCCTATTTTACTTCCCTCTTCCTCATTCCTCTCTATTTCTTCGTCTTTTCCTCATTTTCCTAGTCACCTCCACTTCTTCCTCTTAACCTTCCTTCTTCCTCCTCATTTTCTCATTAAAGTCTCCTTCCTCCTCCTCCTCCTTCCTCTTTCTCAACTTTTCAACCTTCCTATTTCTGTACTCTTCATCTCCCATTTTCTTTCTCCTCTTGCCCTTCCTCTTTCCTAAGTCTTCCTTCCTCTTCCTCTCCTCTTCATTTTAGTTTCTTCTCCTCCTCTCGTCATCCTATTTATCTTCTCTTCCTCCTCCTCCTCCTCCTCCTCTTCATCTTTCTTTTCACCAATCTCCTCCCTTCTTTCTCTCCTCCTCCTCTTGTTCTTCCTCTTTCTTAAGTCTTCCTTTTCCTCTCTTCCCTCCTCTCATCTTCCTATTTATCTCCTCTTCCTCCTCCTCCTCATCTTTCTTTTCACCACCCACCTCCCTTCTTCGTCTCCTTCTTCCTCATCTTTCTTAAGTCTTCCTTTTCCCCTCCCCTCCTCTCATCTTCCTACTTATCTCCTCTTCCTCATCTTTTTTTTTACCAACCTCCTCCTCCTCCTCTCCTCTCCTCCTCCTCCTCCTTGGCTAACTACCTGCATATCATCGTCACCGCCTAATTAAGCTTTCTTCCCCAGGGTCATTCTCAAGTCCGCATGATCTTAAGCCAGGAACACCCACTGCTTGGATCTTGGAAGGGAGATACTCGTCCTTCTTCCTCAGTTTACCGAGACACCCACGTCACTCCCACTGCGCCAGGTAAGGATTGGCAAGAAAGTATTGGGGTTTTGGTGGTACGAAAGTTGGAGATGTAAGTTAAGGAGGTAGGAAAGACAGGGATGTATAGAAAAGTTAGGTAGTTGATGTATGGGATGGATATTGGAAGGAAGGAAGGAAGAAAATGATGCAAAAGGAAAAACTGACTATCATTAAAACATGGATATTAGTTTTGGTGGTTAGAATGTTAGGAATGTAAGTTAAGGTGGTAGGAAAGACAGGGGTGTATAGAGAAGTTAGTTGATGTATGGAGTGGATGGTGGATGAAGGAAGAAAGGAAGGAAATGATGCAAAGAAACTGATTTCATTCATTAATATATGTAGGTAGGAAAAACAGAGAAATAAAATAAGTTAGTAGGAAAACAAGAAAATTAAGTTAAAGAATAGCACAAAAAAAAAGATAAAGATGAAAAGTAAAAGAGAAAGACGGAAAAATGAAATAAACTTAGTTGATGTTTGGAATATATAAAAATGGAAATGGTGCAAAAGAAGAACTGACTTGATTTAATGATGGTTGGAAAATAAAAGGATTAGTTGATGGTAGAAATGAAGGAATAAAGGAATGATGGAAAGAATTAGATAATACAAAAGGAAGGAATGACGAGATTTGTTGATACACGGAAGAAAGGAAAGAAAAGTAGGTTATTTGACGAAAGGAAGGAAGGAAGGAAGAAAGAAAGAAAGGGAGGAAACTGCAAGAGGCAAAATGGAAAATAGGAAGAATTGATAGATGGAAATAGGAAAGAAAAGAAGGAAAACAATGAAGAAAAGAACAAAAAAACAATACAAAAATAGGAAATTGGAAAAATAGAAAAAGGAAATAGGAAAAAATAGGAAATAGAAAGGAAGAAAAAACAATGAACAAAAGAACAAAAATAAACAATACAAAAAATAAGTGAAACAAATAACAAAGATATCAAAAAGAAGAGAAAAAAAGAAAACAAAAAAATAAATAGAACAAGTAAAAGTAGAATATATAAAAAAAAAAGAAGTTCATAATCCAACATCCCAAGTTTTCAATCTCTTACAAATCTCTTTTTAGGAAACTTTCAACTTAAAATACTAATAATTATGTCGGCTGGGAATAAGCGTTTATCCTCCCCCCCCCCCCCCCCTCTCTCTCTCTCTCTCTCTCTCTCTCTCTCTCTCTCTCTCTCGCCACCAAAATTCATAACAACTTTTGAATTTTGCGTAGCTGGTTTTGCATCACATGAAAAGAGGAGGAGGAGGAGGAGGAGGAGGAAGAGGAGGAGGAGGAGGAGGAGGAAGAGATGTGTGAGGGAGAAATATTGTGTGAAATGCAAATCTTCTGGAGTTTGCAGTATTGGGACGAAGACGAAAACCAAAACGAAAAGAAGAAGAAGAAGAAGAAGAAGAAGAAGAAGAAGAAGAAGAAGATGATGATGATGATGATGATGATGATGATGATGTTGGTGATAATAATGATGATGAAGGCAATTTATGGCTGAGGAAGATATATTTTACGAAAGATAACAGAAACAACAACAACAACAACAACAAGAAAACACCACATAACCCAAAAAGTAATAAAAATAAAGAAAAAAACAGGAAAAAAGGAAGAATAGTAACAAACAATAAAAAGAAAGAAAAGACAGAAAAAGAAAGGTAAATAAGAACAAAAACACACACAAAAAAACTTCCACTTCTATCCACACACACTATCATCATCCACCTTCCTCCTTCCTTTCTCTCATCCACCTCTTACTTTCCCTCTCCACTCTCCACATCCACCTCTTACCTTCCTGCTTCCACCCCATCCTTCCTGCTCCACCTCCCACCTTTCCTCCACTTTCCTTCTCCTAACCTACCTCTCCCCATCCCTCTCCACCTCCCACTTTGTACCTTCCACCTTTCCTCCACTTCCCAGCTCCCACTTTTAATGAGACAGGCACAGACAGGTACAGACAGGTGAAGTAAATGTGTTACCTGGAATTTTCGACGTAAAAGAGCAAAAGAGAAAAGTTAATGAGACTGTTACCTGTGTGTGTGTGTGTGTGTGTGTGTGTGTGTGTGGAGGAAATACTGCATGCGTGTGAAGGAGAGATAATTAATGTGATGAGTGTGAGTGAGAGATTAGCTTGAGTAATGTTTAGCGCGCTTTTATGATTAATTTGTATTGTATAGTGCGTGTGTGTGTAAGAGGATGCTTAACTGACTGCGTTTGGTGAGTGCATGAATGTGTGTTGCTTTGAAAGGCAGAGAGCAAAGAGATGGCTAAAGTTGTGGCAAAAAAAAGCGTATTGTTAAATTTCAAGTGGTCTAATTTTTATTGCTTATTAATATGAACAAATCTTGGATACACATTTATTTTTTTGTTTAATCTTTTTTTTTTCTTTAAGGGTTTCATGAAAAGATTTATCTATTTATTCATTAATTCATTTATCTTTTATTATAATTTCTGTAATAAATAAAATGAATTATATAGCTCCAGGTACTTGTATAAATAAGTGAATAAAAGTGATTTGACACATATATGTTCGAAATTGAGTAAGTTGGTAGCATAAGTAATATGATATAGTACATAGAAAACTGTATATAGACAAAAAAAAAAAAAAAAAAAAAAACATAAGGTAGTCGTACTTCTGATGACTGTCAAGTATAGCCGAACCCATACAGAAAAAAAAAAGAAGAATATCAGCCAATAGTTGATGGAGTGATGTTTTGACAAGTACATTACGTGGGGGTGGCGGGACTGACAGGAGGTGACAGGTGGAAATGAATGATCAGAAAAAATCGTGTGTTTTATCTTTAACTGTGATAAATACGAAAAGCAAATGTTTGATTTAGGATGGTTTGATAAACTGTGTGATTGACTGGTGAATATAAAATAAATTAAGGTTTTGAGAGACATAAAAGTGAATGATGGACAGATGGGCATGAGAAAAATTAATGCTGAATACATTGATATTTCTAAATTTCACAGAGACAAGTTGTTGTGTTAAAAGAAATGGACAACGAGACAAAAAAAGAAAAGAAAAAGAAAACAAAAATGAAAAAAATGGAATGTAAAATCAGATGTAACAATTATATTGTTAATTTATGCATTAATACCAATCGATCTGGAACATTTTCAAACTTTAAAGTGTTCAGAAGGTGTTATGCACTACTTGTGATGTAACTAATTGTTTCATATCGGAGAGGAAACTTCAACAATTGTCGCTTATATTTCACATTCTCACAAGGATATCTCGAGCATTAAGTACTCCGCTGATGGCGAGTGGTTGTTTAATTGTCAACAACACCAGTAAGGCATCACTGGAAACCAAATGATTACATAACAATTATCAGGGGTTTGTAACATTTTCTATCAAGTGAAAATGAATAAGCATAGGCAAAAATCAAGCTAAATGAAATATGTGACCGACCAGTACGATGTGTGTGTGTGTGTGAAAGAGAGAGAGAGAGAGAGAGAGAGAGAGAGAGAGAGAGAGAGAGAGAGAGAGAGAGAGAGAGAGAGAGAGAGAGAGAGAGAGAGAGAGTACAGTGCAACTAACATCATATTAGATAGAAGATAAAATTAATAGAACGAGACAAGCCCTAATGAAAACATGATCAGTAATAATAATGATGGCAATAATAATAATAATAATAATAATAATAATAATAATAATAATAATAATAATAATAACAATAATAATGATAAAGAAATAAAAAACACGAACAACAACACGAACCATAACAACAACAATCCTAATTAAATACAAACAAAATTCCACCTTAATGAAAGACGAAGAAAAATAAAGAACAATAAGAAGGATGAAGAGCTGCGGTATTCATATAATTTTAGGAGGAACGTTGCCATGGAAACTTACCCTCACGTATGCCAGCCCTCAAGCTCATCCCTGCCCTCATCTCGGCGGCTTTCACTATTAAAGCATATATTTTTTTTTCATTTCTCTCGTCTTTACTATTTTTTTTTTTTTTTTGCTTCCTAATCCTTCCCCTGTTGCTCTTCCTTCTCCTCTTCCATCTTATCGCCTTCCTGTTTCTCCTTCTACTTATCGTTTTCTTCTCTCTGTTCTTTTATCCATTTCCGTCCTTTCTTCTCCCATGAGGCGTAAAAGTGAATGATAGCAAGTCTCTCTCTCTCTCTCTCTCTCTCTCTCTCTCTCTCTCTCTCTCTCTCTCTCTCTCTGTGTGTGTGTGTGTGTGTGTGTGTGTGTGTGTGTGTGTGTGTGTGTGTGTGTGTGTGTGTGTGCGTGTGTGTGTTGGTCCCTGATGATTTTTATTCCCTCTGGATCAAGAAACTGAGCTTCTTTTGCAGCATAAATTAGATATGTTTTGAACAGGATTCATTAATTATAACGCAGTGACGTGTGTGTGTGTGTGTGTGTGTGTGTGTGTGTGTGTGTGTGTAAAAGTTGATCTCCCTTGAGTGAAAGAAGCGTGGACGTTTTGGACTAGAGGAGGAGGAGGAGGAGGAGTAGGAGGAGGAGGAGGAGGAGGAGGAGGAGGAGGAGGAGGAGAACAGAATGCGTGGGAAAAGCTGGAAGAGGACATGTGGGAGGAAACGCAGGAAGGAGGAGAGAAGAGAAGAGGAGAGAAGGAAAGTGAAACAGGCATGAAGGAAGGTAAGAGGAAGGAACACGATACAGGATGAAAATGAAGGAAAAGGAAAAGGAATACGAAGAGGAAGGGAAGAGGAAGAGAGGAGGAGGATGGAGAGAAAGGAAGGGAGGAGACGTAGGAGGAATGGTAAGTATTTTCCCATTGATCATTCCACCTTCTTCCCCCTCCTTCACCACCACCACCACCACCACCACCACCACCACCACTTCCACCACCACCACCACCACTTCCACCACCACCACCACCACCACCAGGCGACAAAAGGCAAAGGAAGCGAATGGAGGGGAGATAAGAAAGGACGAAAGGGAACTAACCAAGGAGAAATAGAGGACGAAGAATGAAATAATAAACAAATCAAACTCGAGATAGTTATTTGATAGGGAAAATCACGAAAGTTTTCATCGATCCGAGGCCAGAGAGAGAGAGAGAGAGAGGGGGGGGGGGGGGATTTGGCAAGACGGAGAGGGGAGTGAGCACAGACCCACCCTCTAGTGGTTATATTAATCAACACGCCACGAGAAACTTACCACCGGCGCCAGTTTAATTAAGATAACCACGGAGAAAGAAAGGAGAAATGGAAGAAAAGTAATACTGTAGTGTAGAATTACATGGAATAAGAAATGTTTTAATCAAGTCATGATGAACTTACACATGAGAAGGGTTAATTAACATGACTCATAGAAAAAGAGGTATTAAAGAAAACATGGGGATAATAGATGAATTAGAATATGTGGCTAAATATTTTTTTAACTCCTACAGCACTGGGACACATTTATATCACGAGTTTGGGGTGCGATTTGACGATTTTATTGACATTAGGAGAAGTCTATGGAGGTCAGAAGATTAATGGGCAGAGTCTGTAGTATCTTAATCCCCACATGTGTTTCTAAAGCTGCATAAAATCGACAAATAATAAGCAGAACAGATATGAAAATGCGTCCCAGTAATGAAGGGATTAAACGTAAAGAAAAATCGTTAGCTCTCAAAATAATAACATTGATTTCTAAATTCCTATATCTTGGGAAAAGAAGAGAAAGAAATGGAATAAAATAGAAGGGCACACTTTTAAACATTCAGTAATATATATAGAGAGAGAAAAAAAAGAACCAGCTTTACTTTTTCACGGCAATATCTTTATGAACCTGTTTCCTTCACTCCTACACGCCCTTCACTACTCTCCAACATTCTTCATTTCCTCCTTCTATCCAGTCGCGCCTTTTTTGGATTTGGCCCGTTCACTTATTCCTTTTTCCTTCGTTTTCTTTGGGTATTCTTTTCTTCACATTTTTTTTCCTTTTGCCCCTCGTTTTCTTTTAGTCACAGGTCAATTGGTCACCATAAGAAGGGAAACTAAAGCTAAATTGCAGTGCCATAAAGAGAAAGAGGAATAGAAAGGCACCATTACCGCCTAACGCCCTCTCTCTCTCTCTCTCTCTCTCTCTCTCTCTCTCTCTCTCTCTCTCTCTCTCTCTCTCTCTCTCTCTGGTTCTCAGCACTCTATTCCCGCACCACCATTCAGAAGGAGCGTTTTTGTGATCCGTATGGAAGGCAGAGCGAGTTTATAGATGAAGGAGCGTGGCCTGAGAGACGCGGGTGGGGTGGTGTTATTCTTTCATTCGTGGTGGTGGTGGTGGTGGTGGTGGTGGTGTTCATGGTGGTGGTGGTGGTGGTGGTGGTGGTGGTGGCGGCGGCAACATCGGTGGTCGTGGTTTCATTAGTTGCTTAGGTAGTCGTGATCATGATAGTGGTGACGACTTTACATTAACTACTACTACTACTACTACTACTACCATCACCATCACCACCACCACCACCACCACCACCACCACCAACAACAACAACAACAACCGATAACCATATATGAAAAAAGTAAAGGGACAAAAATAAAACACATATGAAAAAAAAAATTGAACTGAAAAAGGCGAAGGAATAAAATATAGAAAAAAACAACAGCAGCTTAAAACGTTTGCAAAATAATGAAAGTTAATCACTAGCAATTAACGTTTTATACTTTTACTAAAGACCATAAGAAAAAAAAGCGTATAAAAATAAATACTTTACATTTGAGGCCAATGATATGAATTAATTACGGAACACCTGTGGATTGTTCTGCACTACCTGGAGAGAGAGAGAGAGAGAGAGAGAGAGA
>CM035184.1:4486296-4488796 GCA_020233015.1 Callinectes sapidus
GTGAGGCTGAGGGCGGGAAGGGTGTGTGTTCAAGGGTGTGTTCTGTACTGAGAAGCGTGACAGTCGAGCCTCTAATGTTACTGGACGGGCTCGCCTTCTCCAACATGCACGTGTATATGGAGAACCTTCAGATGGACAGAGTGTGCAGGGTGACGTGTGGGTTCTCCGAGGGCGTGTGTCAGAACCTGAAGGCGCAGCACGAGGCGAGTGTGGAGGTGCAGAAGAGCTACAGCGTGTTTGCCCTCTACAACGGCATCATCGCGGCGGCTCTCCCTCTCTTCTTCATCCTGTTCATGGGGGCGTGGAGTGACAAGTACGGAAGGAAGGTGCCTCTTGTGGCCGTCCAGGTGGGTCACGTCCTTCACGCTGGCGGGTACCTGCTGGCCTCCCTCGTCCCCTCCTGGCCTGCTGAGGTGCTCCTGCTGGTGACGCTGCTGGACACACTCGGGGGCGGCGCGGTGTCCTTCCTGACAGTGGCCAACTCGTACCTGGGTGACGTGACGCCCGAGGAGAGCCGCACGTCACGAGTCGGCCTGGCTAACAGCATCTGGTTCCTCGGCGGCCCTGTTGGTACGTTGATGGGGCGGTACATCTACGGTGCCGGGGGTTACTTGGCCCTCTTCACCACGTCCCTCGTCCTGTCCGTGGCTGCTGTGGTGTACGTGGTGGTCTTCCTGCCAGAGAGTCACGGGCCTTTCGTGAAGAAGAGCAACACGGAGGAGGCAATGAAGGCGACGTTGGAGTTAAGAGATAGCGTGGCGGCGGTGTACGGGCTGGAGGGCAAGAAGAAGGTCAGCCACACTCTCTCAGACGCCCGCCCTGCCCTCGCTACCATGGCCAAGGACTTCTTTGATCCCAGACGCATCGTGGACAGCTTCAAGTCAACTCTGCGGCGGCGGGAAGGCAACACTCGCGGTCTCATTCTTACCCTCATCTTCACAAGCCTCCTCAGAAGAGTGACCAGATGTGAGTGGGTGTCGTGTTAATTCTCCTCCTCCTCCTCTTCCTCCTCCTGTCTTATCTTCTAATTCCTTGTCTTCCTTATCATATACTACATTTTTCCTTATCTTCTTTTTTTTATTTTCTATTTTTCATTCTTGCTTAATCTTCCAGTCTTTCGTCTCTTCTCCCGTTCATCTTCGTTCTCTTGTTCTGCCTCTCCCACCTCCTTATCCTTCTCCTTCTCTTCCTCCTCCTCATCTACTCTCCTCCATTCATTCACTATCCGGTACTTCTTGCCCTCCTCCTCCTCCTCCTCCTCTTCTTAATCCTTACATCATTTGGAATATGACCCACAAACACCCTGAAATACCTAACCTAACCTAATCTAACACCTTTCCTAACCTAACCTAACCCAAAGTCCTTCCATTTCAGCTCCCTACGTGTTCGCTTTCACCCGCCACGAGCTGGGCTGGGAGGCGTCGGATTACAGTCTTTGGGTCACCTACAAGAACCTTATGGCCACTACAGGTAAGAATGACACTGGGTTACTGAAGAAGGTTATACTCGCAGGTTCATATACAGAAACGCTCCCCCGGTCTCTCACCACGACCATTTTTCAAAGGCCACGGAGAATACAAGATGGGTTTCTGAGGGTGTTTCTCCCGTGCGTTATGGAGTAATCTTGTTCGTTTGTCATTGGAACCATAAAAACACCCACTTAAACAAACAGGAGTCTTTTGAAATAGTGGAGGTGCGGCGTTCCAGTGTTTCTGAATATGGACGTGTCGTGGTGAAGGAGGAATGTTAAATTAGGTTAGGTTCGTTTGTTTGTTTGTTTGTTTTTATCTTTTTTTCTATGCAAGAGGAGGAAGCTGGCCAGAGACAACAAAGAAGATAAAAAAGTACTAATTTGCCAGCCCTCTTATAGGTTTGTTTGGGTTTGTTAGTGTGTCTGTCTGTCTGTCAGTACTAATTTCCTCTCCCTTCCTCCCCAGGCTCCCTCGTGGCGGTTCCCCTGCTGAGTGGCCATCTCGGAGTCCCTGACATCGTGTTGGCATTAGTAGGAGCAGTTTCAGGAATTTTGGAATACGTTATCTACGGCTTCGTCTCCCAAACCAGACCATTCCTACTCTGGATCGGTGAGTGTGTGTGCGTGTGTGTGTGTGTGTGTGTGTGTGTAATTATGCCTTCTATTATATATTTTTCTTCTTCTTCTTCTTCTTCTTGCTACCCACTCCTCCCTGAGCTAACTAACCTCTCTCTTCTTCCCTCCCTCCCTCAGGCCCTCTGGCGGCGCTGCTTCTCAACTCCTGCACCATTGCTCAGCGCTCCATGATGACCAAATTTGTGGCCAATGACGAAATAGGTAAGTCAACTGAACCTAACCTAACATTACGTGTAGAAACTCTAATTGAAGCAAAACAAAACATAACATGATAATTGAAACTAACTTAACATAATATAAGGTAAAGAAACTCTAATTGAAACTTATCTAACGATTATAAACTCCACAAATACTCCCCCACTCCCACACAATCGATAAATCAAAACAAGAAAA
>CM035184.1:4493796-4499742 GCA_020233015.1 Callinectes sapidus
TTTCCCTTCTTTATATTTCTACTCTCTTTCTCATCATCAGCCACATAAAGTCATTCACTAAAATTATGAACTGCAAAATTCCCTAATGATGAATCGTTATTACAGCTATAATAACTTCCTTCAAATCATCAATAACTTTCAGTGTAGCCTGCTAAAATTACAGAATCTTTGTTGAGCCATTACTAGAACCATGAAAACATCCTTCCTTCAAAAACTAATAATTTCCTGTACAGCCTGTTACAAGCGTAGAACCATAAAACATTCTTCAAAACCCCCCCAAGAACTTCCACTATAGCCTGTTAAAGGTGCACAATTTTTGTTAAAAGTTAACCTTTCACAAAAAACATAAAAAGCACCATTGAAAAATTCCAATAAACAACCACTTGGAAGTTTAGGAGAGGTAAGACACTGAACAGTTTTGGAGTGCGGTTCTCTATAGTTGTTTTTATTGTTTTTGTTTGCAGTTAAGGATGCCGTGTGGGGGTTGGTATCTATCCCTTGCATCGTCTTCCTTTTGGGCACAAAGATAGTAGCTGGCAAACTGTTTGGAAATGGAAGCTGCAGAACCACAACCACCACCACCAACAACAACAACAACAATGCCACACCGGGTGCATGTAACTGCAATAACTCCAACAACGAAAGTAGCAGTAATAGTAATAATAATACCAGTAGTAGTGGTAACAATGATGCTAACGGCTTCAGCACAATTATCCCATTGCTGATTCAAACCATTCGTACTTTCCCACACGTCTTTACTGAGAGAAATGCAGATGACCTTGAACGTCTCACTTGTATCTAACTAATTCATAATTAAGAACATTTACCCTATTTTCATTTTCATATTCATTCTTCTTGCTTGTTAATTTTATGTACCTTCAGAAACTCCTGTGGGGATTGAAATGGTATAGACTTAGCCATGCATCTTCTGACCTCCATAAACCCTTCTTAAAGTCAACAAAATTGTTTAATCATACCCCAAAATCAAGACAAAAATATCTCAACACTGAAGGAGTTAAGGGAAGCTGCAAGAAGCCATCAGACCTATCTATACGTGGCAGTCCCAGTAATGAAATCTACTAACTACTTATTTCCACTATCATACCCATTCATAAACTCGCCTAATCCTCTTTTAAAGCTCCGTAATGACTCGACAATAACAACTTGATTACCAAGACTCGTATTCTTAAACCTACCTGTGCTTCGCTTCCACGATTTCAAAAGGCTGTATTTTGATTTGCACGATTTAAAAAAAAAAAAGATTTTTACAGTTCTATAGGCAGAGTAACAAGATTTTTGCACAATTAACTGGAGAAAGACCCTTGAAAACCCTGCTAATTATCTCTGTGGCCTTGGAAAATAGTAGTGGTGAGAGCAAAGCGTTTCTGAATACAGGGTGACTTGTTTCATTCACGCACCCCTGCTATGCTACATCTTCACCACATGCATTCAGACTCCAGTTGAGGTGACACGGGTTTTGCTGGACGTTTTTCATACCAGAAAGATTAACATTTCTATTGCATTGAGAGGAAAAACTCGCAGAGAACTCGGCTACTCTCTGCGGTCTTAGAAATTAATCGTGACGAGAGGGCAGTGTTTCAGAATATAGGAGAGAGAGAGAGAGAGAGAGAGAGTGTGTGTGTGTGTGTGTGTGTGTGTGTGTGTGTGTGAAGGGAGAGGGAGAGGAAGGGGGCGTGGTTTGCTACTTGAGTTTGTAATGGGAATTATCAAAGTTGTCTTCTAATGTATCTTTTCTATGAGATGTGATTCCATATTTTTTTGTTAATTGCTTGTTATTTTCATCCTCCTCCCTGTGTGTGTGGTTTCTACTATCAGATATATTAATAGCATGACAAGAACATGATAAAATAAGAGAAATATATCAACGATGATGGATAAGGAAAAAAAGCGAACTCAGTGGTAAAATATAAGTAAATAACCTGAAAAAGAAAACTGACAAGGAAAAAAGAAAGCAGAGACAACAACGTAACTAAAATTATCAACACTCACCCTTCAGTTCCTCCCAGATAACCGAGGCCATCCTTAGCAAACACTTCCCATGTCCTTCTCCTCTTCACTTCCTTCTCAACAGGAGCCCTAGTCACTACACCCTCCTTCTTGCACTTCACGATGGACACTGACCACTTGACAAGCACTGCCCAATATGCCGCTTCCTTCTCTCCACCAATACGGACAAACAAGAAGCGCTCGGCTTGCGTCTCACAGTTCAGTTCGGTTGATAATAAGAATACGAAGAAAACCAAACCAGTATTAAGCACAAATTATTTACTGAGGTTTATTACAAGTTTCATTATCAGTTTCTACACTTACCAAACAATGTGACAATTATAACATTACAAGATTATGGCAACTGTATCTTGAGCAACAGGGGAGGAGGAGGAGGAAATAACAAAACTAAATGCAAGGAAACCCAAAACAAGAAAGTAAGAGAGGGCGAGGAAGAAAACTACAAATAAAGGACGAAGAAAAAAGAACAAGAACGAGGAAAACAGGAACAAGAATGAGAATAAGGAACAAAAAATTACGAAGAACGAATGAAGAAAAAAAAACGGACAAGAACAAGAATGAAGTGGATAAGGAGGAAGAAGAAGAGAAAGAAGAAAAGGAGAGCAAACTTAATGATGGAAGAGACGCAAATTTGAATGAACGAGAACAATATTGCTCTCATTGCATGCCTCGGCCACTAGAGCATCATTGGTGGACCCGGCAGGACTCACTATGTACTCCACACCGCTCTGTAATGGGAAAGGAGGAGAATCACATACCATTACTTAGGATCAATAAAGGATTACTTGCGATTATATAGGATTACTAATACATTACTGCTTGATAAAGATAAGAAGGAATGTAAGACTGTTTCACACATTTCTGTAGCATAAGAAGAGGTTTCATGTATTTCTATAGATTAAAAAGATAATTAGTTTGATAATACAATACAGCTTTTTTATAGTATTTTTTTTTTTCCTTTTGGTTACATGAGAAATAATAAATAAGTGACCTTAAAAAGATAACAAGCTCAATAAGTGTCGCCCATTTATGTATTCATTTCTCCTTGCTGTTTTGTAGAAAGTGGAAGGATTAAGTGGTATTAAGAATATATACAATTACATCACAGTTACATATGAAAAGGAAACAATAACAGCAGCAGCAGCAGCAGCAACAACAGGAACAGGAACAACAACAACAGCAGCAGCCTTCCACGTCCTAGCTAACGGAGAGGAAGGAAGAAAAAAGTAAAAAAATAAAAGGGGGAAGAAACAAACAAAGATGGACGAGAAAAAAAATAATCGAAAGAAATAAAGGGGGAAAAGGAGAAGCAGGAGGAGTAGAGGAAAAAAAACGAAAGAAAGAGGAGGATGAGGAGAAAAAAAAAAAGATAGAAATAAAAGAGGAGGAGGAGGAGGAGGAGGAGGAGGAGATGAATTGCACCATCTGTCGACAATTTACAATGATTAACCCTACCCCCCATAAACGGTAAAAATATTGGAAGGAAAATCCAAACATTACTCACACCAGGCAAAAAATTCACCCAGAGAGAGAGAGAGAGAGAGAGAGAGAAAGGAATTACGCATAACAAGTACGCAGTTGTTTTTTCATTTCCTGCGATAACCCAACTCTCTCTCTCTCTCTCTCTCTCTCTCTCTCTCTCTCTCTCTCTCTGATGACAGAAATGAACAAGAAATAAGATTAAATAGGTTGACGGTTCCCAAATGAACGGGGTTTCAGATAGGAGGTCTCCATGAAGTGGTCTCCTTTAGCCTATAAACTCCGGTAAAAAGCCTACATAAATAAAAAAAAAAAATTGGATTACGTTCGGTACAATAATGCGAGGGAGACAAAAAGCAAAGAATCGAAGGAAGGAGGGAAAAGGGAGAAAATGGAACTGAAGGTAGACAAGAGAAAACAGAGAGAAAAGTAGAGAAGAAAGAATTATATGTATAAGATAGAATGTTTAGGTTAGGTTAGGTTAGGTAAGGTGTACAACTGATGTTAGATGAGGTGAGGTGAGGTAAAGTTAGGTTAGGTCAAGCAAGGTCAAGTTGGGTCACATACAGGTTAGGTTGGGTCAGGTAAAAGTCATGATGTTATGTACAGGTCAGATAAGGTCATGCGCAGGTTAGGTAAGGTCACGTGCAAGTTGGCGCAGGTTAGGATAGACTAGGTACATAATCTCACCTGTCTGGCCCTGTCCACGTTGTCTCTGAAGGGGAAGAAGGCGTCTGAGGAGAGAGAGACGCCCTTCAGCTGGCCCGTCCATTCATCCCGCTCAGCCTGACTCAAGGGCGGCGGCACCTCCTCCAGCACAGCCGCGAACTCAGACTCCGGCATGTCTTTACCTGAAGGAGGGAGAGGTGGTGCATAAAGGAACACAAAGGAAATACGAATGGAGGGTGTATAAAGGAAGAGAAAGGAAGAACAAGCAATAATGGCTAATAGAGAAAGAGTGGGAGGTGGTGCATAAAGGAACACAAAGGAAACAAGAATGGAAGATGTACAAAAGAGAAAAGAACAAACTATAATGACTAATAGAAAATGTTAAAAAAAAAAGAGAGACGAACTATGGATGAGAATAATATAATAGGAAAAGAAAGGCAGACAGAAGAAATGAATCAGATAATAATAATAACAAAGAAAATAGGGGGGAGGGGATAGAAATGACATGGATGAATATGAACCAGGAAAAAAAGAAAGACATGGGTGAATATAAAACAGGAAAGACAGACAGACAGACAGACATGCACTAACAAACCTACTAACTCACCCACAGTCCCGCCCACATAGTTGTCAATGGCGTTGGATTTCTCAGCCCTCTTCACCCCAGCCTTGAATTTCAGTCCCAGCACGCGAGGGTGGTGCCGCATCCACCTGTAAAGCCACCACCACCATTACACACACACAAAAATACTTAAAAGGGTTGAAGGTAATATTTTTCACACACAAACAACTTAACACACACAAAAAATATATACAATAATAAATAAATAAATAAAAGAAAACATTACTCTCTCTCGCACACAGAACAAAAACAAATACTCAACTAAAAACAAACAATAACAACAGTAAGTCACCATGAACAAGAATAACACAGATTTTCAACACTTCAACTATATTACTATTATACTTTTTTACTTTCTTAAGACTGCCATTACAATTAATCCTTTTTTCCACTCCTTTCCCTTCGAAACCTACACTCTTGGCAACAAAAATACACAATAAAAATTAGACCCGTTATCCTTACTGCCTCTAAAATAAAAATAATGTGAATAAATACAATCATATACCAGTTATTACCCATACTGCCAATCCTCAAATAAATAAATAAACTAATAAATACAACAATGACACACCACCCTTACCTGCCGCTTCTCAAAATAACACTAAAAACAGAGACACACACACACACACGCACCAGTTATTAGCCTTGTCCCCGGCCAGCCTGGTGCAGTGTATTCTGGACTGCTGACCGGCGCCTATGCCAATGACCTGCCCAGAGGTGGCGTAGCAGACGGAGTTGGACTGAGTGTACTTCACGGCGATGCTGGCCACGAGGAGATCCCGAACTGCATTGGCTGGGAGCTGCCGGGGAGGAGGAGGAGAAGAAAGAAAGAGAGAAAGAAAGAAAGAACGAAAGAAAAAGAAAAGAAAAAAAAGAAAAGAAAAGGAAAGAAAAAGGAGAGAGAGAGAGAGAGAGAGAGAGAGAGAGAGAGAGAGAGAGAGAGAGAGAGAGAGAGAGAGAGAGAGTCCGTGAAAGTTATAAGCTTTACAACTTATATAAAAAAACACACACGCACATTTTGGGGGACAACTAATAAAAAAGTAAAAATGACTTCCTAACATGAAAACAATAACGGAAAACAAAAAGGCAGAAAAAAGCCAAAAAATTTTAATAAACCCCCCCCCAAAAAAAAATAAAACTACCTAAAA
>CM035184.1:4523609-4537747 GCA_020233015.1 Callinectes sapidus
AAGGATAACCAAAAGAGACAACTTTTTTAAATCCTTATTTAGAATATTATTCTTCAGATGAGCCAAGTCATGTCACATTACCTTATTTACCTTGAATAATACCAATATTCATTACTTGTGTGGTAACAATATGCAAAAAAGGGAGATTTCAAGACATTTGTCCCATTCTTTTAGCTAATCCTCTTGAGGACCGGCATCTCAGTAGGCCTTATTATTCAACTGTTTTTGTTACACTTGGACAGTGTTCCCTTAACAGGGAGGTTTCAAGACATTTGTCCCTGACATTCCGCTAACTCTATTGACCTTTCAGGGAGCTGGCAATTAGTGGGCTTTTTATTTTCACAGATTTTGTTGCCCTTGGCCAGTTTCCCCCTCTTACACACACACACACACACACACACACACACACACACACACACACACACACAAAAGAAAAAAAAAAATGCACCTCTTGCTGCTTTTACCAAATTCAGTCTTTTTGCACTGTTAAATTCCATTTGTCATTTTTTTTATCTAGTTATACGCCTTATCAATATCGTTTCGTAGTTCCTCATAATCATCGAAAACTTTCACTATACACAGTTTTGCATCGTCAGCAAAGACTCACATAGCTGGTGTGTGTGTGTGTGTGTGTGTGTGTGTGTGTGTGTGTGTGTGTGTGTGTGTGTGTGTGTGTGTGTGTGTGTGTCTGTGTGTGTGTGTGTGTATTTACCTAGTTGTATTATGCAGGATTCAAGCGGGGCTCATAGGCCTTGTCTCCATATCTCCATATATCCAACATTTCCATTAATTTATTGTCTCCATATCTCCATATATCCAACATTTCCATTAATTTATGGATAGTGGTTGCTGTAAAAACCTCTTTCTTTAATCCATTCCAAATATCCACAATTCTATGTGGGAAAACTGTACTTTTTAATATGCTTTAAACACAGACTCTTTTTATTTTCTTCGAATGTCCTCTCATCTGTTTAGTTTCTTCCTCCATCATCACCAGGTTTTGCTTATCCAGCTTTTCAATGCCATTTACTATCTTGAATAGAGTTATTAAATTTCCTCTCTCCCTTCTATCTTGCAGAGTTGGCAGTCCCATTACTTCGAATCTATTTTCATATGTTAGTTTTCTTAATTCTGGTACCATTTTTTGTGGCTACTCTTTGGATCTTTTTTAATTTTCTTATATCCATTTTTACATTAGGTGACCACACCACTGCTGCGGACGTATCATACTAGTTAGAATTTTTCTCATCATATCTTTATCCATGTAGTGGAAAGCCACCCTAATATTGGTTAATAACCACTACACTACGCGGTGTGTGTGTGTGTGTGTGTGTGTGTGTGTGTGTGTGTGTGTGTGTGTGTGTGTGCGCGAAAATAAACAAGGATAAAAATGCAGGAAACTCCCACGTGACTGACATGCAATTCGTTTTAAAATACAGAAAAACAGGCGCCATTCTCCAGCCAATGAGCAGCCTGCAGTGTGACAGGCTTTGGGGAGAGCCAATGAGCAGCCGACACCAGCCACACTTGTAGGGTTATGCTATGAATAAATCAATATATTTCGCTACAAAAGAAATTAGTTATTAAGTATGATATAGTCATATATAAGATATTTATACGTATTTTATGTTATTTCTATGATGGGCAACCTTAAAAGTACTTGTTCTGCAAAAACTCTATCCAGTACGTAACCAGGAGTTAGGGCTTCTCTTGGCAGTAAGGCGGCCGGCGTGATGCTCAGGTGAATATCAGTGAATACCATAAATTATCATCCTTTTATGAACTGCTAGTCCTCACCAGTGTATGGGAGTGGTGAATAGGAATAGACATGTTAAGATTTCAGGGTGTGGATGTCAATGTGAGAGTCATGGTGTGTGTAACAGGAATGACATGTGGCGGTGACGCTTGTGGTGGCAGTATTCGTAGCATCGTTAGGTTAGGTTCGGTACAGCTTAGTGAAGTAGTAGGAATCATTAGGAGAGGCTGTCACCGTTAGTATGATGTTAGCATGCAAGACCTACTGTATTTTTTTTTTTTTTTTATTTGGGTGGGGGGGCACGAGAGATTCCTTGATTTTCTTGTCATCTACATCTATGTTGAAAGATGTTAACCTTTACATAAGCGAGAGAAGTGTAAGTTGTTTTCTGTTTATACAATATATATTTTCATCATGTTAGAACCAATAGAAAGGTTATCTTACCTGATTTAGCTGCCCTTAAGGGTGGGGTGATAAAACATCCACTGGTATTATTTTACTTTACAGATGGGAGGGGTATGAAAAACCAACTTAAGATTGGTGTTAAGGTAAAAATTTACTCATCCACTGGCTCTTAACATCAACAAGGCCAGTGGATCAGATAAAAATACCCATAATGATACTGCAGAATTATGCACAACACTGTGGTCCTATCCTAAAACACATCATGCAGCAGTCCTATGACACAGGTGAGGTACTGCAGGACTAGTTGAGAGCCAGAATAGTTGCCATCCACAAGAATGGAAAAAAGAATGATCCAGGCAACTACCACCCAGTAGCCATAACATGTATATGCAGCAAGATCATAGAACACATTATTCACAGCCACAGAGCCAAACCAATTCCTGATTGACTACCAACATGGCTCAGAGAAAAGTTGTCCTGCGAGACACAACTGGTGGAATCTCTACGTGAATGGGCCTGGACCTTAAACAAAGAATGTCAGAGTGATGTTTTGTTATTGGATTTCAGTAATACCTTTGACAAGTTAGCATACCAAAAACTCCTCTAGAAAATAGACCACTGTGTGGCATTAGGGGTAAAACAAAAAGTTGGCTTTCCGACAGGCCACACACAAGTAAGCAGCACACTTACAGCCACCCAAGCACTGCTACCTGCACAGCATATTCCCTGGTGTTGTGTAAGTGTGGAACAAAGTGCCAGAAGAAGCAACTTCAAAAGATGCAGTAGACACAGTGCTATCAGCCATCCAACAAATGCTGCCTCCATCCACCCTCAAGTGGCTGTAGAAGCCAAGCACACTGATGCTTGCATCCTTGGACAACGGACTCTGCTTTTTGGGATTGCTAGAATCAAGACTCAGGCGCACCACCCACCATCAAACAGACACCAAAACATGTAGACTTTTATGCACTGACCAAATAGGTGGAAAGTGATATTACCCCAAGACAAGTAACAATAAATTCCAAAAAGTTTAATTTATTGGTGTAGATCTAGAGCCCTGTTCACTATGGATGTCATAAACTCCTCCCTATCTATTTATCGACTTTAATAACAGCTTTCCTTTTGCCATGATTTCAGGTTATGTTTGTTAGCAGTGTTTGTTGCTGCAGCAGCAGCCACCAACACATTGGTCCTGGTGGACACACTAGCTACTCGAGAGACCCATTCCATCTTCCTCAAATCACTTCAGGGTGAGTGATGCTCCACATGTAATTATTCATTGAAGGACATTGTCATTGTCCCAACGATCTTGGGAAAACTGTGGGATTTTTTTTTTTTTTTTTTTTTTTTTTTTTTTTTTCTTGCGGGGGAGGGAGGAGTATTGAGTAATTTTAGTTACACATGCCCAACTGATGAGGTTAGATATTGACAAAATCACTTAAAAATCAATGAAAGTACTTAGATGGTGGTGATAGTGAGCATTGTTTTATTATTGTTGAGCAGCATTGCCAACAATTCACTACCCCTGGATCCCCAATGGTTACCAACTGAGCCCAACTTTATAACCTCAGTTTGATGCTCGTCATTAACCAAACCCAACATTATAACCTAGACTGGAGGCTGCATACCCCTCGCCCCTCCCGACCACCTGCAAGGGTTATTAACCTATTGTCTATATATCATTGGCAACACTGCTTAACAGTAACAAAGCAACACTCACCACAGCTGCCATTACTGCCACCATCAAAGTTTTTAATGTGATTTTGTTGATTTACAATCCCTTTTGCAACAGACATTACTCTGTTTAATGCTCCCCCCCCACCCAAAAACTTAATTTCCCACAGGTTTTCCAAGATTGTTGGGAATGAGAGGTAGTCACTAGTTGGAGTTGAAAAAAGTTAGAACTCAAAATATATATTTACAATGTAAATGGTGTGTACCCTGAATCAGTGCACCATATATTTTTACCAGAAAAACAAGTCACATCAGAGATTCATTGGTTAGATGAAAGAACAAATTGGCCCAAATTACTCTTGGAGAGTTTATAGTTTCACTCGGCCAACAATTTTCTGACATGGCTTATGGTTCTCTGCATTTCTACACTCACCAATAGATAGTTTTCAAGTTATGACTCTTTTCAAGTTATGCATACCTCTCTTCCCCAAAGATTTGGGGGGACCTGTAGAAAATGAGAAAATAAGGGAAGCTGCAAGAGGCCGTTAGACCTGTTCGTGGCAGTCCTTTTAAAACCCCATAATGTCTGAGTACTGATAGACAATTAAGTTGAGGTCGGTTGGGTGAAACAATGAATTGACCCTTTTATTTATAAGTTTTTTGATAATTATTTCCTATACGTGTGCATATATCTTGCCAGAGCGGGGCCATGAGTTGACTGTGAAGGTGGCTGACGATCCTTCCCTACAGCTGAGCCGTTATGGGGAATACCTCTATCAGAACCTGGTGATCTTTGCACCAGGTGTGGAGGAGTTTGGAGGTGCTCTCAGTGTGGAGGTATGGCCATTACTTGAGTTGCAGATTTGTAGTATTCTCTTATAAAGTTGTGGAGTCTGAATAGAAAAGTACAGTATACCCTCACCCATTCACAGTTCACCGTTCACAGGCCTGCATACTCGCGGATTTTGCTCTGAAAGTTTTTTTTTCATAATTTTGCCAATTTTGTGAATTTCTTAGGCCATCTTTTTTTAGCAGTAAAACACTCACATTCCCCTTAACTGGTAAATAACTTTAAAAGTAACTGTCAGTTGATATAACATAAAAAATTAGAAAAGAGAGATAATACAGTATAACTGGTAAATAATTTTAAAATAACAATGTCAGTTACTAGCTTTCATTTCTCCTTCCTATTGATTGATTGCAGATGACATGACATCACAAGCATCTTCATCTGTGAGACACTAAACATCCCTCTCTCACAGTCATTATTACTGTTTTTAATTTATCATTACTATACATTACTACATTGTTACTGTATTAATGAGTAAGACTGTCTTTAGAATGTGTTTGGGAAGCATATTTAGCATATATATTATCATACATAGACGTTCTAAAAGTGCATCAATAATTTGCGGATTTTTGAGATTCACGGGAGGGGAGGAATGTAACCCCACAAATAGTGAGGGGATACTGTAATACTAAGAGAGGCAAAGATGTATACAGTAATTATATGTACTTGCATGCAACATGAATTGAGTTATATATTACTGGGGCTATTCCTCACTTTGTATTAAGATAATATTGTAAAAGAGATTCCTAACCTTTCATCTGTATGTGTTGTATAGAGTAAGGTAATTTATTAATGGGAATATCTATTTGTTACATTCCTTCTCTCTACCATCATGACCATCTAGTTTTCATGGAAGAGAATAGATACCAGTTAGCAAATTTTATTTCTGTAGACAATTGTGGAATTCATTGATGGTGGCGGCAATGTGCTGGTGGCTGGGTCCAGGGAGGCAGCCGACCTGATCCGTGAGCTGGTGACTGAGGTTGGGGTGGAGATGGATGAGGAAGGAGCAGCTGTCATTGACCATCTCCACTATGATGCCAATGATGACGGACAGGTGAGGGCAAGACAGCCAGACAAGGTCACCTACACCTTAATGTTATAGAAATTTACTCTTTAACCTTTGGCAGAGGATCAAAGGCAGGGGCTGTTTGTGATTGTATATTTTGAAATATATACATTTGCTATAGAAAAATATTTTTCACTGCCACTGACAACATAAAGTAGCATTAAAGGATCCCTCAATATTTTAAAGATGGTTTTGGGGGTTTTAGTTTTTTTTTTTTTTTTTTTTTTTTTTTTTTTTTTTTTTTTTATCTCAGCAGAGTTCCCTAGCTGCCTCAAGACTTATTACAGCTCTTAATGTCTATCCATTGCCTCTCCACATGGTCTACTTTCACTCTTGATAATATTCTTTTTTTTTCCTATTAGCACACCCTCATCGCTGCCCCAAGCTCTGGCCTCATTGACTCTGAGGTGATGGTGGGTGCAAGAGACGCCATCCCCCTCCTGTACCGTGGCACGGGGCTCATCACTGATGCCGACAACCCTCTGGTACTGCCAGTGTTAAGGGCTCCCTCCACAGCCTATTGCTACAGCCCCACACAGGCCATCACTGACTATCCTCATGCCACAGGTCAGAACTGCTGTCCTTTTATTGTCTGATTCCCAAGTCCTAATATTTTTGCCTATACTTTGTTCACTTCTTCAAAAGATTCGTCATTTTACATTTTGTCAATTTTTTTTTGTTGTATACTACAAATCTCAAAACAGAATCAGCATTTGCATTAACATCCATTTTCCTTCTCTCACTCAGATTTCAAATACCTTTTCTCTGTTAGATCGTTGGTAACAAAAATTTTATTCTGCTGGAAGTGCAAGGCATGTATCTCATTCCATCTTTTTAATTTTCATATTATTTTCAAGTGCCATTTATCATATGAATTTTGTATGTTGTGTTTTTATCATACTATTTCCATACACATCATTGATTATAATTATGTTTTATCCATGATTTAATTAGCTAATTGTATTTTGTTTTTGTTTCTTTAACTAGTATTGCATTCTGTTGGGATTAACATATATATACCAAAATAATCATAATAAAATGGTGATGAGTATTTACCATATACAATGCAGTTTAAAGTGGGTGGAGTGTGCTGTTTGACAGCTAGTCCTTCACTGTGCCACATCTCCACTGGTCACCAATCTTAATTCTCCCCCTGCCCACTCTCTCTCTCTCTCTCTCTCTCTCTCTCTCTCTCTCTCTCTCTCTCTCTCTCTCTCTCTCTCTCTCTCTCTCTCTCTCTCTCTCTCTCTCTCTCTCTCTCTCTCTCTCTCTCTCTCTCTCTCTCTCTCTCTCTCTCTCTCTCTCTCTCTCTCTCTCTCTCTCTCAAGGGTGGCAATACAAGTCTTCTTCCAAGAAGTATTTGTTTATGTTAAATATATTTGCCTTGATTGGCTGTGAAGGTGGTCATATGGCAAGCTTGTGGCAAGAGAACAGTTCATAGCAAATCTGCACTTATGAGGGCAAGTCAAGACTGACTAGCAAGTGAGGTCAGATGGAAGTAGTGGCAAGGTCACACTCCCCCCTACTTATGTGCCACATTTAGGATGGGATGAAACATTTATACAGAAAACACACCTTGATTTCTACTTCTTTGGTGATGTTGAACAATATTTAGAATGATCTTGGAATTTAGTTTGGAAATACACCAATTATGTAGAAAGAGAGAGAGAGAAAGACAGGTTAAGGTGGAGAGGGGTTGGAGAAAGAAGGCAGGCATGCGATCTATATAGTTGGAGAATCCCACACCTAAAGGCCCACTTTAGACTGCATTAAGTATATCAATTCAAATCTAAGAACTCACATTGAAAGAGTGGGATCATTGAAAGCAAGATTGATTAGGATCGAAACCCCTATCCTTAAGTATTTATTGGTGTCTACCAAACATGGCCAGGCATTTACACACAAGCATTCCTCACAGTAGCACTACAGCAAACCACTCCACTCTACTACCTATTCTATACCTATGCACACAACTGAGCCAGATATCTTAAGTCTTAGGCCTATTGACTTGTCAGGTGTTCAGTGGTATCGGTTTACTATATCTATAAGGTAAACATCTATAAGGTAAACCTGAGCACAGGGCCACATATGGTGTTACATACCAGATCTCTGAACTTTCCAACTTATTTTGGTCATGCAGGCCAAAACATGCTGTTGGTGGCAGCACTGCAGGCACGTAACAATGCCAGGGTGGTGGTGTCTGGTTCCCTTGAATTCTTCTCAGATGCCTTCATCATGGCCTCAGTGCAGACACCTCAGGTGAGTTGAACTGCACTAAGCTTTCTCTCATTAAACACTATATGTGAGGGAGAAGTGCAAATAATGCCTCATCATGTAATTCCATCTGGAATGTATTTGGATCAGATGCTTTTAACATTTATTTTCCTTTGTCCAGATAAATATGCTACATATAGTAGTGTTATATTTTGCTTATATATTTTGAAGTAGCACATAAATTGTTTAAATAATATACATATACACATTGAAATTATTCTAATTGGGCCAATTTTATTAAGCCTTACCAAATATCTTGCACTTATAAATATATCTCTTATCATGTGCAGATATATTGATAATCATTTAGCTCGGAGTGTTCTAATTGGTACATTCCCAAATCCAATTTGGTTTAGAATGATTTTATATGATTTATTCACCCTACACCAGGCCTTGTTTTGTCTTATTGACCACATGCTACTGCTTCTCACCTCAGGGAGCTTCATATGAACGTTCAGGCAATGGGCGAGTGGTGGAGGCCCTGAGTCGTTGGGTGTTCATGGAAGAGGGTGTGCTGAGAGTTGTGTCCATTGACCATCACTTGCAGGGCCAGTCTGAACCACCTGTTGCTTACACTATCAAGGATGATGTGGTAAGCACTAATTTAGATGGGATTAAATAAATTTTATGCCCTTTTTCTTCAGAATGAAGATCCATGTGTTTATTACTGATGGTAACATATGTTGAAAGGAACACAGAATTATGGTTCAAAGGATTAAAAAGTGAAGTACATAATTGATTTTTCCATATCTGTAAAATGTAAGCATAGAGTGTTAGAAGCAGGATTGCAGGTTATGGGGTATAGTAGGCAAATAATGCAAGTGGATCAGTTTAAATATTAAGTATTCAAACACAAGCATGACATCTGCCAAAATGATAATCGCTCCCAATGAGTAGCATTGGTTCAGGGGATGCTGTGAAATTATCATTAAATCCAGCTGTGATCTTACTGAATGTTTCCCTCTGTGTCTTGCAACACAATGGGTCAGTCACAGCCTGCCCTCTAAACACAACTTTCATCCTTCACACAAACCTATATGCACTTAACTCCACATACATCCTTCATGCAAAATTTAAGAAATTGGAGGAAAAATCTTTAAAACCTGTTTAGGAACTAGCATCCCAGTGAGTCTTTATTTTGATCACAGTTTGTTTTGGGCTTGGCTGGCTTTCCCTGTTACATAAAGAAAAAAGTTAAATAGGAGAAGACCCAAACTCCAGTTCAAGTTGCCAGATGCACCAGATTTTGTAATATTTCACAAATATTGGTCTACTGCATATCGTATATTTTGGGATACTCAACAGTTATCAAAATAGCTTAAGTACTTTTTAAACATATATCTACAACATAAAGATATAAACACTTCACTAGTAGAATTAAGGTTATGTACAGGCATGTTTTTCTTTTATACCATCTCTATTCCTGAGACAGCCATTTCTTTGCTTCTTGACATACCTTCCAGAATTCACAGCTAATAGCTGTGACATACCTTCCAGAATGGATTTCTTATTTGAATTAAGCACATCTCTGGTGCACATTTTTACAGGGTGATCTTTGGCAATTCTTAGGTTGCCCACCTACACCTATTTGCTAGTCTTTAGTTCATTCTTTGTCATTATAGAGTAGATGTGATTTATCGGCCTTGAGTCAAGGGCCAAAATGTGCTGTCTCTGTGCCAACTTGAAATCATCACCACAGCTAAACGAAGATAAATATTGAACTCATATTTGGTGTACACCCATATTTTAACATGTTCTTTCAGATCATGAGAAAAAATGTTTTTTTAGAGGGATCATAAAGTTGTGTACCTAACTTGATATCGTCACCGCAGCCAAATGAAGGAAAATTTTGAGCTCATATTTGCTTTACATTAATATTTTTGTCTTCATTCAGATTATAAGAGAAAAAATGTTTTGGGGGTATAAAAAATTGCTCACCTTGGGAGCATCCAGAAATTAGGGTGCTGCAGCCAATGGTTGATTGAAGAGTGGTTCACCCTCTGATATACTGTACATGTGTCCACATAGCTGAAAATATGAAAAAATTCAAAACTGAGTTTTGAGCAGATTTAAAGTGTACATTTAGGTAGCAACACAGAAACATGAATTTGAATTGCCGTGAAGTTATTAGGGCAGCCATGTGGCTTTTAAAAAGATTCACATGAGTATGGCCCATGTTGTCCTGTATATGAAGCTCATTTCTTCTTGTTTTTTTTTCTTGTTTCCATCCAAGTGTAATTCTAGAGATATATGGCACCAACAGCCTGCCAGGGTGTGTCTTTCTTGCACTCTATCACATACTAGACAACAAGAAAACATGAACATATGAAGCCCTATAACTTAGAAATAAATATCTGATAGTGAAATTGTCTTTGCCACTCAAACAATAATAAGCCGTTCTATGACATACACACCTTCACCATCATAGAAACCTAACAATGTTAGCTAATAGACACTGGCCAACTAGC
Organism: Callinectes sapidus; assembly: GCA_020233015.1. NCBI lineage: Eukaryota > Metazoa > Arthropoda > Malacostraca > Decapoda > Portunidae > Callinectes > Callinectes sapidus. The sequence continues at coordinate 4,534,106 of CM035184.1, forward strand.
ATCGTGATGAGTTGTTTTTAGTCTAAAGGTTTACGTACATACCTTGTTTCATCTATGGCAAAACACAGCTTAGGGACACAGTGATGAAAACACTGCAGCACTCTGACTATTTTGGCTGCAATTTTTTTCCTTCTTATGGCTCGACATTAACCTTGTGAAGCATATAACATTACTAGAGGCAAGGTGAAATATGCACTTTGTTTTTCTGAAAGAAAAAGAGCTTGGCTCACAAGGCAACTATATTTTGCTCTATATAATGATGTTAGCTGTGTAAGCTTAAGTAACTATGTATAAAGAAATACCATAGTAAAATAACAACAGAAAAATACTGGAAGGAGTAAAAGCATGATAAATCAATAGATACATTATCATATATTGCTTTGAGAAGACCACTTGGTATTGCGAGACTATACTGACTGACTCCTGAATTAGACCACATGGCAGACACTGAAAATTTGACAGTTTTGATCCTCTTGTTTTGAAATAATGTGTTAGGACTGACATTACATTATGTTTTATCACACAGGAATACAAGATCAAGGTTGAGAGGCTTGTGGAGGGCACATGGAAGCCATATGTTGCAAATGACATGCAAGTGGAGTTTGTGCGCATTGATCCATTTGTACGGCTGACCATGACACCAAGCAGCAATGGTCTGTTCTCCATCAAGTTTAAGGTAAAGTTGTCCATTAAGTAGGAAGAAGATAAGTATCCATTTGTCCAAGTTCATAAGTGTTCTACCTACAAAATGCAGTTGCTCTCTCTCTCTCTCTCTCTCTCTCTCTCTCTCTCTCTCTCTCTCTCTCTCTCTCTCTCTCTCTCTCTCTCTCTCTCTCTCTCTCTCTCTCATGTAATGTGTTGGAAAATATCAGTGACTGCCCATAACCTGACATGAGTTTTCCCATGCATGCAGGTGCCTGATGTGTATGGAGTTTACCAGTTCAAGGTGGAGTACAACAGGGTGGGCTTCACCAGGCTGTACAGCTCAACTCAGGTAGGTTTAAGTGCTACATGCATTTAATTTTGAAGTTTTATTCTTTGAATGTTGTATGGTCAAGCATAATCTATATTAGCTGTGGAACAACAATTCTTAGTGTCTTTGTATTTTGTTAAAAAATAGGTAAAGGAACCAGGCCCTAACTCTTTTTTACTTTTTATCATGAAGGAAAGACCTATGGGACCTTCATTAAGGTCCCATGTCACAATTATACAAACAGATGTTGGAAAAGTTACAGTTTGGGAAAGGGGGGCCAGAACACTATATTTTGGCTGTGCAGTGGATTATGAAAGCATGATAAATTACTCCCCACAATTCTAGTGTAAACTTTATAGGTATCTGTGCTAGGTGTGTGAAGTTCTATCTAGAACAGTGCAAGTTAGCTATGCCATGGGTTATAAACAAGGATATTTTTCTTGTATTTTTTCTGTAACCTCTGATAAACATTTTTCTCTACAGGTGTCTGTGCGCCCCTTCACCCACCTTCAGTATGAGAGATTCATTGAATGTGCCTACCCTTACTATGCCAGCGCTTTCTCAATGATGGTGGGCGTTTTCCTCTTCTCTCTTGTGTTCCTCCATCACAAAGAGTCACCATCCAAGACCAAGTCTGATTGATACATCTGTTTTCTCTAGATTTCCAGGATGGATGTAAAGTTTGGTCTTCATTCCTGTAGAGTAGACTTGTAGTAACTTTGGTATTCATTAGTCAGTGAGTACATGAAGGGTTTGAAATTGTTGAGAGGTTAAAACCTGACCATAGAGTTTAGATGTTGTTATTGTAATGTTGACTCATAGGAAACTTCTAATGTTTCTAATTCCTTTTTCTCTAAGATTCTTTAGCTCAACTCTTAAATAAAACCCCAAAGAGGCATCACTGTAAAAAAGAACAGCTTTGAATAAACTTTCTTAATAATTTGTAGATCATTTATTCAGAATAGAAATAATGACAGTTTGTTTCCACTAGATGATTATACCATATTCCTGTACTAGACCATTTATTAGATTTCATATTCTTTTTGAAATTGATATGTTATCAATGGTTGGTTTGGGAATTAAGTCTTATGATCTTTATCATTTAACATTTTTCCTTATTTCTGTTACAATTAGATTGGATAGGCAATGACTTTTCCACTCTCTTCTTTCTTTGCAGGTTTCTCATTCACTCTCAGCAGGCCCATGTCCTACTGAATGTGCCTCTTTCATGTCTTTTTACGTCTTCCCACTGGTCTCCATCCACCAACCTTCATAGTTTCCATCACACTTGCTGTACATACTGCCTTCTCACCTCCTTACATGCCCAAACCAACAAAGTCTTCCCTATCTGAATTTCACTTCCAGCTCCTTGACACCACACCTCGCTTCCACCTCACACCAGCTTTGTATCCCATCACTCTATGATCACATGCTCTCAGAACCTCCATCAGTCTCTCATTCAGGACTTATGTTTCAGAAACATAAAGCAAAACTGAACATATGCAGGCTTCATACTCCTCTACTATACTTTTTCAAGATATACATCTTTTAAAGTACTGGCAACTCAGTGGGCCTTTTTAAACCAAACTTTACTTTGCTCTTGGCCAGATCCTTTTTATGTTAAAAGATGAAAAAATACCACAATTTGTCATCAGATTCATTATCCCTTTTCAGTTTCCTTATGCAACTGCTGCTCTCATCCTTATTGCTCTTTCCACTCCTGCCTCACAGTCAATTATCTTCCAGATGGCAGAACTGTTCCAGCTCTTCCTAATTCAAAACCAAATTTTCTCTCATTTCTTTAATTTGCTGTGCCTTTCTTCTGCAAGTTGGGTATATAAAGTTCTATTTCCTTTTCAAATTTCTCAGTCCTGAGCATCTCTGATTATACTCCATACACTGTATAGAGTTCACTCTGACCCCTCTACCACAGCAACTGCATAGCCATCTTCCAGACTGTATCTTCCCTACTATTTGCTGCTTTTCCAGTCACTGAGCTTTGTCTTTCCCTTTGTTATTTTCATTCTTCTTTGTTCCATCTGTGCTTTTCATCTGCTGAACTTGCCTCTGATCTCCTTCCTCTGCTGTTTCTACTATTAACACCAAATCCTCCATATATAGCAACTTTCTTGCTTCTGCCATTGTTTCCTCCATTTAGCATTATAAACAATAGTGTGCTTAAAGCAGCAATACTCTGACTAATGAATGAACTCTTGATTTTGTTCCCTGGTAATGTGCCAAAAGAGCTGATACATATTTTGCTTTTCAGTGCCCACTATTACATTTCTTGGCACTCAATCAAAGGCTTTCTTTAGATCCACAAAAATGTGGTATAACATCCAGCAGTATTTCTCCTGGAGTTGTCTTATAACAAGAATGGCTTCTGTTGGAGACCTTCCTTGACAGAAACCAAACTGACATATGAATTTTAGTTATCCTCCTCAATTTTCTCGACAGTATTTTTCATATACCTCCTGCAGCCCCACTCCTCTATTTTCCATACTAGTGTATCACCTTTCCCTTTATAGATAGGCCCAGTATACATAGCTGCCTTTCCGATCTTCGGGTATCTCTGTTTTCTTTGTCTCTTCATTTTTTCTTACCATTAATGCGGATCAGCTTTGATTTACATTTTGGAAGCATTTGAATTTCTACGTCAGTATGGCGAG
>CM035184.1:4580775-4593275 GCA_020233015.1 Callinectes sapidus
TGACGTAGAAATTCAAATGCTTCCAAAATGTAAATCAAAGCTGATCCGCATTAATGGTAAGAAAAAATGAAGAGACAAAGAAAACAGAGATACCCGAAGATCGGAAAGGCAGCTATGTATACTGGGCCTATCTATAAAGGGAAAGGTGATACACTAGTATGGAAAATAGAGGAGTGGGGCTGCAGGAGGTATATGAAAAATACTGTCGAGAAAATTGAGGAGGATAACTAAAATTCATATGTCAGTTTGGTTTCTGTCAAGGAAGGTCTCCAACAGAAGCCATTCTTGTTATAAGACAACTCCAGGAGAAATACTGCTGGATGTTATACCACATTTTTGTGGATCTAAAGAAAGCCTTTGATTGAGTGCCAAGAAATGTAATAGTGGGCACTGAAAAGCAAAATATGTATCAGCTCTTTTGGCACATTACCAGGGAACAAAATCAAGAGTTCATTCATTAGTCAGAGTATTGCTGCTTTAAGCACACTATTGTTTATAATGCTAAATGGAGGAAACAATGGCAGAAGCAAGAAAGTTGCTATATATGGAGGATTTGGTGTTAATAGTAGAAACAGCAGAGGAAGGAGATCAGAGGCAAGTTCAGCAGATGAAAAGCACAGATGGAACAAAGAAGAATGAAAATAACAAAGGGAAAGACAAAGCTCAGTGACTGGAAAAGCAGCAAATAGTAGGGAAGATACAGTCTGGAAGATGGCTATGCAGTTGCTGTGGTAGAGGGGTCAGAGTGAACTCTATACAGTGTATGGAGTATAATCAGAGATGCTCAGGACTGAGAAATTTGAAAAGGAAATAGAACTTTATATACCCAACTTGCAGAAGAAAGGCACAGCAAATTAAAGAAATGAGAGAAAATTTGGTTTTGAATTAGGAAGAGCTGGAACAGTTCTGCCATCTGGAAGATAATTGACTGTGAGGCAGGAGTGGAAAGAGCAATAAGGATGAGAGCAGCAGTTGCATAAGGAAACTGAAAAGGGATAATGAATCTGATGACAAATTGTGGTATTTTTTCATCTTTTAACATAAAAAGGATCTGGCCAAGAGCAAAGTAAAGTTTGGTTTAAAAAGGCCCACTGAGTTGCCAGTACTTTAAAAGTCTTGAAAAAGTATAGTAGAGGAGTATGAAGCCTGCATATGTTCAGTTTTGCTTTATGTTTCTGAAACATAAGTCCTGAATGAGAGACTGATGGAGGTTCTGAGAGCATGTGATCATAGAGTGATGGGATACATAGCTGGTGTGAGGTGGAAGCGAGGTGTGGTGTCAAGGAGCTGGAAGTGAAATTCAGATAGGGAAGACTTTGTTGGTTTGGGCATGTAAGGAGGTGAGAAGGCAGTATGTACAGCAAGTGTGATGGAAACTATGAAGGTTGGTGGATGGAGACCAGTGGGAAGACGTAAAAAGACATGAAAGAGGCACATTCAGTAGGACATGGACCTGCTGAGAGTGAATGAGAAACCTGCAAAGAAAGAAAAGAGTGGAAAAGTCATTGCCTATCCAATCTAATTGTAACAGAAATAAGGAAAAATGTTAAATGATAAAGATCATAAGACTTAATTCCCAAACCAACCATTGATAACATATCAATTTTAAAAAGAATATGAAATCTAATAAATGGTCTAGTACAGGAATATGGTATAATCATCTAGTGGAAACAAACTATCATTATTTCTATTCTGAATAAATGATCTACAAATTATTAAGAAAGTTTATTCAAAGCTGTTCTTTTTTACAGTGATGCCTCTTTGAGGTTTTATTTAAGAGTTGAGCTAAAGAATCTTAGAGAAAAAGGAATTAGAAACATTAGAAGTTTCCTATGAGTCAACATTACAATAACAACATCTAAACTCTATGGTCAGGTTTTAACCTCTCAACAATTTCAAACCCTTCATGTACTCACTGACTAATGAATACCAAAGTTACTACAAGTCTACTCTACAGGAATGAAGACCAAACTTTACATCCATCCTGGAAATCTAGAGAAAACAGATGTATCAATCAGACTTGGTCTTGGATGGTGACTCTTTGTGATGGAGGAACACAAGAGAGAAGAGGAAAACGCCCACCATCATTGAGAAAGCGCTGGCATAGTAAGGGTAGGCACATTCAATGAATCTCTCATACTGAAGGTGGGTGAAGGGGCGCACAGACACCTGTAGAGAAAAATGTTTATCAGAGGTTACAGAAAAAATACAAGAAAAATATCCTTGTTTATAACCCATGGCATAGCTAACTTGCACTGTTCTAGATAGAACTTCACACACCTAGCACAGATACCTATAAAGTTTACACTAGAATTGTGGGGAGTAATTTATCATGCTTTCATAATCCACTGCACAGCCAAAATATAGTGTTCTGGCCCCCCTTTCCCAAACTGTAACTTTTCCAACATCTGTTTGTATAATTGTGACATGGGACCTTAATGAAGGTCCCATAGGTCTTTCCTTCATGATAAAAAGTAAAAAAGAGTTAGGGCCTGGTTCCTTTACCTATTTTTTAACAAAATACAAAGACACTAAGAATTGTTGTTCCACAGCTAATATAGATTATGCTTGACCATACAACATTCAAAGAATAAAACTTCAAAATTAAATGCATGTAGCACTTAAACCTACCTGAGTTGAGCTGTACAGCCTGGTGAAGCCCACCCTGTTGTACTCCACCTTGAACTGGTAAACTCCATACACATCAGGCACCTGCATGCATGGGAAAACTCATGTCAGGTTATGGGCAGTCACTGATATTTTCCAACACATTACATGAGAGAGAGAGAGAGAGAGAGAGAGAGAGAGAGAGAGAGAGAGAGAGAGAGAGAGAGAGAGAGAGAGAGAGAGAGAGAGAGAGAGAGAGAGCAACTGCATTTTGTAGGTAGAACACTTATGAACTTGGACAAATGGATACTTATCTTCTTCCTACTTAATGGACAACTTTACCTTAAACTTGATGGAGAACAGACCATTGCTGCTTGGTGTCATGGTCAGCCGTACAAATGGATCAATGCGCACAAACTCCACTTGCATGTCATTTGCAACATATGGCTTCCATGTGCCCTCCACAAGCCTCTCAACCTTGATCTTGTATTCCTGTGTGATAAAACATAATGTAATGTCAGTCCTAACACATTATTTCAAAACAAGAGGATCAAAACTGTCAAATTTTCAGTGTCTGCCATGTGGTCTAATTCAGGAGTCAGTCAGTATAGTCTCGCAATACCAAGTGGTCTTCTCAAAGCAATATATGATAATGTATCTATTGATTTATCATGCTTTTACTCCTTCCAGTATTTTTCTGTTGTTATTTTACTATGGTATTTCTTTATACATAGTTACTTAAGCTTACACAGCTAACATCATTATATAGAGCAAAATATAGTTGCCTTGTGAGCCAAGCTCTTTTTCTTTCAGAAAAACAAAGTGCATATTTCACCTTGCCTCTAGTAATGTTATATGCTTCACAAGGTTAATGTCGAGCCATAAGAAGGAAAAAAATTGCAGCCAAAATAGTCAGAGTGCTGCAGTGTTTTCATCACTGTGTCCCTAAGCTGTGTTTTGCCATAGATGAAACAAGGTATGTACGTAAACCTTTAGACTAAAAACAACTCATCACGATGCTAGTTGGCCAGTGTCTATTAGCTAACATTGTTAGGTTTCTATGATGGTGAAGGTGTGTATGTCATAGAACGGCTTATTATTGTTTGAGTGGCAAAGACAATTTCACTATCAGATATTTATTTCTAAGTTATAGGGCTTCATATGTTCATGTTTTCTTGTTGTCTAGTATGTGATAGAGTGCAAGAAAGACACACCCTGGCAGGCTGTTGGTGCCATATATCTCTAGAATTACACTTGGATGGAAACAAGAAAAAAAAACAAGAAGAAATGAGCTTCATATACAGGACAACATGGGCCATACTCATGTGAATCTTTTTAAAAGCCACATGGCTGCCCTAATAACTTCACGGCAATTCAAATTCATGTTTCTGTGTTGCTACCTAAATGTACACTTTAAATCTGCTCAAAACTCAGTTTTGAATTTTTTCATATTTTCAGCTATGTGGACACATGTACAGTATATCAGAGGGTGAACCACTCTTCAATCAACCATTGGCTGCAGCACCCTAATTTCTGGATGCTCCCAAGGTGAGCAATTTTTTATACCCCCAAAACATTTTTTCTCTTATAATCTGAATGAAGACAAAAATATTAATGTAAAGCAAATATGAGCTCAAAATTTTCCTTCATTTGGCTGCGGTGACGATATCAAGTTAGGTACACAACTTTATGATCCCTCTAAAAAAACATTTTTTCTCATGATCTGGAAGAACATGTTAAAATATGGGTGTACACCAAATATGAGTTCAATATTTATCTTCGTTTAGCTGTGGTGATGATTTCAAGTTGGCACAGAGACAGCACATTTTGGCCCTTGACTCAAGGCCGATAAATCACATCTACTCTATAATGACAAAGAATGAACTAAAGACTAGCAAATAGGAGTAGGTGGGCAACCTAAGAATTGCCAAAGATCACCCTGTAAAAATGTGCACCAGAGATGTGCTTAATTCAAATAAGAAATCCATTCTGGAAGGTATGTCACAGCTATTAGCTGTGAATTCTGGAAGGTATGTCAAGAAGCAAAGAAATGGCTGTCTCAGGAATAGAGATGGTATAAAAGAAAAACATGCCTGTACATAACCTTAATTCTACTAGTGAAGTGTTTATATCTTTATGTTGTAGATATATGTTTAAAAAGTACTTAAGCTATTTTGATAACTGTTGAGTATCCCAAAATATACGATATGCAGTAGACCAATATTTGTGAAATATTACAAAATCTGGTGCATCTGGCAACTTGAACTGGAGTTTGGGTCTTCTCCTATTTAACTTTTTTCTTTATGTAACAGGGAAAGCCAGCCAAGCCCAAAACAAACTGTGATCAAAATAAAGGCTCACTGGGATGCTAGTTCCTAAACAGGTTTTAAAGATTTTTCCTCCAATTTCTTAAATTTTGCATGAAGGATGTATGTGGAGTTAAGTGCATATAGGTTTGTGTGAAGGATGAAAGTTGTGTTTAGAGGGCAGGCTGTGACTGACCCATTGTGTTGCAAGACACAGAGGGAAACATTCAGTAAGATCACAGCTGGATTTAATGATAATTTTACAGCATCCCCTGAACCAATGCTACTCATTGGGAGCGATTATCATTTTGGCAGATGTCATGCTTGTGTTTGAATACTTAATATTTAAACTGATCCACTTGCATTATTTGCCTACTATGCCCCATAACCTGCAATCCTGCTTCTAACACTCTATGCTTACATTTTACAGATATGGAAAAATCAATTATGTACTTCACTTTTTAATCCTTTGAACCATAATTCTGTGTTCCTTTCAACATATGTTACCATCAGTAATAAACACATGGATCTTCATTCTGAAGAAAAAGGGCATAAAATTTATTTAATCCCATCTAAATTAGTGCTTACCACATCATCCTTGATAGTGTAAGCAACAGGTGGTTCAGACTGGCCCTGCAAGTGATGGTCAATGGACACAACTCTCAGCACACCCTCTTCCATGAACACCCAACGACTCAGGGCCTCCACCACTCGCCCATTGCCTGAACGTTCATATGAAGCTCCCTGAGGTGAGAAGCAGTAGCATGTGGTCAATAAGACAAAACAAGGCCTGGTGTAGGGTGAATAAATCATATAAAATCATTCTAAACCAAATTGGATTTGGGAATGTACCAATTAGAACACTCCGAGCTAAATGATTATCAATATATCTGCACATGATAAGAGATATATTTATAAGTGCAAGATATTTGGTAAGGCTTAATAAAATTGGCCCAATTAGAATAATTTCAATGTGTATATGTATATTATTTAAACAATTTATGTGCTACTTCAAAATATATAAGCAAAATATAACACTACTATATGTAGCATATTTATCTGGACAAAGGAAAATAAATGTTAAAAGCATCTGATCCAAATACATTCCAGATGGAATTACATGATGAGGCATTATTTGCACTTCTCCCTCACATATAGTGTTTAATGAGAGAAAGCTTAGTGCAGTTCAACTCACCTGAGGTGTCTGCACTGAGGCCATGATGAAGGCATCTGAGAAGAATTCAAGGGAACCAGACACCACCACCCTGGCATTGTTACGTGCCTGCAGTGCTGCCACCAACAGCATGTTTTGGCCTGCATGACCAAAATAAGTTGGAAAGTTCAGAGATCTGGTATGTAACACCATATGTGGCCCTGTGCTCAGGTTTTAAGATGTTTACCTTATAGATATAGTAAACCGATACCACTGAGCACCTGACAAGTCAATAGGCCTAAGACTTAAGATATCTGGCTCAGTTGTGTGCATAGGTATAGAATAGGTAGTAGAGTGGAGTGGTTTGCTGTAGTGCTACTGTGAGGAATGCTTGTGTGTAAATGCCTGGCCATGTTTGGTAGACACCAATAAATACTTAAGGATAGGGGTTTCGATCCTAATCAATCTTGCTTTCAATGATCCCACTCTTTCAATGTGAGTTCTTAGATTTGAATTGATATACTTAATGCAGTCTAAAGTGGGCCTTTAGGTGTGGGATTCTCCAACTATATAGATCGCATGCCTGCCTTCTTTCTCCAACCCCTCTCCACCTTAACCTGTCTTTCTCTCTCTCTCTTTCTACATAATTGGTGTATTTCCAAACTAAATTCCAAGATCATTCTAAATATTGTTCAACATCACCAAAGAAGTAGAAATCAAGGTGTGTTTTCTGTATAAATGTTTCATCCTATCCTACATGTGGCACATAAGTAGGGGGGAGTGTGACCTTGCCACTACTTCCATCTGACCTCACTTGCTAGTCAGTCTTGACTTGCCCTCATAAGTGCAGATTTGCTATGAACTGTTCTCTTGCCACAAGCTTGCCATATGACCACCTTCACAGCCAATCAAGGCAAATATATTTAACATAAACAAATACTTCTTGGAAGAAGACTTGTATTGCCACCCTTGAGAGAGAGAGAGAGAGAGAGAGAGAGAGAGAGAGAGAGAGAGAGAGAGAGAGAGAGAGAGAGAGAGAGAGAGAGTGGGCAGGGGGAGAATTAAGATTGGTGACCAGTGGAGATGTGGCACAGTGAAGGACTAGCTGTCAAACAGCACACTCCACCCACTTTAAACTGCATTGTATATGGTAAATACTCATCACCATTTTATTATGATTATTTTGGTATATATATGTTAATCCCAACAGAATGCAATACTAGTTAAAGAAACAAAAACAAAATACAATTAGCTAATTAAATCATGGATAAAACATAATTATAATCAATGATGTGTATGGAAATAGTATGATAAAAACACAACATACAAAATTCATATGATAAATGGCACTTGAAAATAATATGAAAATTAAAAAGATGGAATGAGATACATGCCTTGCACTTCCAGCAGAATAAAATTTTTGTTACCAACGATCTAACAGAGAAAAGGTATTTGAAATCTGAGTGAGAGAAGGAAAATGGATGTTAATGCAAATGCTGATTCTGTTTTGAGATTTGTAGTATACAACAAAAAAAAATTGACAAAATGTAAAATGACGAATCTTTTGAAGAAGTGAACAAAGTATAGGCAAAATATTAGGACTTGGGAATCAGACAATAAAAGGACAGCAGTTCTGACCTGTGGCATGAGGATAGTCAGTGATGGCCTGTGTGGGGCTGTAGCAATAGGCTGTGGAGGGAGCCCTTAACACTGGCAGTACCAGAGGGTTGTCGGCATCAGTGATGAGCCCCGTGCCACGGTACAGGAGGGGGATGGCGTCTCTTGCACCCACCATCACCTCAGAGTCAATGAGGCCAGAGCTTGGGGCAGCAATGAGGGTGTGCTAATAGGAAAAAAAAGAATATTATCAAGAGTGAAAGTAGACCATGTGGAGAGGCAATGGATAGACATTAAGAGCTGTAATAAGTCTTGAGGCAGCTAGGGAACTCTGCTGAGATAAAAAAAAAAATAATACTAAAACCCCCAAAACCATCTTTAAAATATTGAGGGATCCTTTAATGCTACTTTATGTTGTCAGTGGCAGTGAAAAATATTTTTCTATAGCAAATGTATATATTTCAAAATATACAATCACAAACAGCCCCTGCCTTTGATCCTCTGCCAAAGGTTAAAGAGTAAATTTCTATAACATTAAGGTGTAGGTGACCTTGTCTGGCTGTCTTGCCCTCACCTGTCCGTCATCATTGGCATCATAGTGGAGATGGTCAATGACAGCTGCTCCTTCCTCATCCATCTCCACCCCAACCTCAGTCACCAGCTCACGGATCAGGTCGGCTGCCTCCCTGGACCCAGCCACCAGCACATTGCCGCCACCATCAATGAATTCCACAATTGTCTAAAGAAATAAAATTTGCTAACTGGTATCTATTCTCTTCCATGAAAACTAGATGGTCATGATGGTAGAGAGAAGGAATGTAACAAATAGATATTCCCATTAATAAATGACCTTACTCTATACAACACATACAGATGAAAGGTTAGGAATCTCTTTTACAATATTATCTTAATACAAAATGAGGAATAGCCCCAGTAATATATAACTCAATTCATGTTGCATGCAAGTACATATAATTACTGTATACATCTTTGCCTCTCTTAGTATTACAGTATCTCCTCACTATTTGTGGGGTTACATTCCTCCCCTCCCGTGAATCTCGAAAATCCGCAAATTATTGATGCACTTTTAGAACGTCTATGTATGATAATATATATGCTAAATATGCTTCCCAAACACATTCTAAAGACAGTCTTACTCATTAATACAGTAACAATGTAGTAATGTATAGTAATGATAAATTAAAAACAGTAATAATGACTGAGAGAGAGGGATGTTTAGTGTCTCACAGATGAAGATGCTTGTGATGTCATGTCATCTGCAATCAATCAATAGGAAGGAGAAATGAAAGCTAGTAACTGACATTGTTATTTTAAAATTATTTACCAGTTATACTGTATTATCTCTCTTTTCTAATTTTTTATGTTATATCAACTGAGTTACTTTTAAAGTTATTTACCAGTTAAGGGGAATGTGAGTGTTTTACTGCTAAAAAAAGATGGCCTAAGAAATTCACAAAATTGGCAAAATTATGAAAAAAAACTTTCAGAGCAAAATCCGTGAGTATGCAGGCCTGTGAACGGTGAACTGTGAATGGGTGAGGGTATACTGTACTTTTCTATTCAGACTCCACAACTTTATAAGAGAATACTACAAATCTGCAACTCAAGTAATGGCCATACCTCCACACTGAGGGCACCTCCAAACTCCTCCACACCTGGTGCAAAGATCACCAGGTTCTGATAGAGGTATTCCCCATAACGGCTCAGCTGTAGGGAAGGGTCGTCAGCCACCTTCACAGTCAACTCATGGCCCCGCTCTGGCAAGATATATGCACATGTATAGGAAATAATTATCAAAAAACTTATAAATAAAAGGGTCAATTCATTGTTTCACCCAACCGACCTCAACTTAATTGTCTATCAGTACTCAGACATTATGGGGTTTTAAAAGGACTGCCACGAACAGGTCTAACGGCCTCTTGCAGCTTCCCTTATTTTCTCATTTTCTACAGGTCCCCCCAAATCTTTGGGGAAGAGAGGTATGCATAACTTGAAAAGAGTCATAACTTGAAAACTATCTATTGGTGAGTGTAGAAATGCAGAGAACCATAAGGTGCACTGATTCAGGGTACACACCATTTACATTGTAAATATATATTTTGAGTTATAACTTTTTTCAACTCCAACTAGTGACTACCTCTCATTCCCAACAATCTTGGGAAACCTGTGGGAAATTAAGTTTTTGGGTGGGGGGGGAGCATTAAACAGAGTAATGTCTGTTGCAAAAGGGATTGTAAATCAACAAAATCACATTAAAAACTTTGATGGTGGCAGTAATGGCAGCTGTGGTGAGTGTTGCTTTGTTACTGTTAAGCAGTGTTGCCAATGATATATAGACAATAGGTTAATAACCCTTGCAGGTGGTTGGGAGGGGCGAGGGGTATGCAGCCTCCAGTCTAGGTTATAATGTTGGGTTTGGTTAATGACGAGCATCAAACTGAGGTAATAAAGTTGGGCTCAGTTGGTAACCATTGGGGATCCAGGGGTAGTGAATTGTTGGCAATGCTGCTCAACAATAATAAAACAATGCTCACTATCACCACCATCTAAGTACTTTCATTGATTTTTAAGTGATTTTGTCAATATCTAACCTCATGAGTTGGGCATGTATAACTAAAATTACTCAATACTCCTCCCTCCCCCGCAAAAAAAAAAAAAAAAAAAAAAAAAAAAAAAAAAAAAAAAAAAAAAAAACCCACAGTTTTCCCAAGATCGTTGGGACAATGACAATGTCCTTCAATGAATAATTACATGTGGAGCATCACTCACCCTGAAGTGATTTGAGGAAGATGGAATGGGTCTCTCGAGTAGCTAGTGTGTCCACCAGGACCAATGTGTTGGTGGCTGCTGCTGCAGCAACAAACACTGCTAACAAACATAACCTGAAATCATGGCAAAAGGAAAGCTGTTATTAAAGTCGATAAATAGATAGGGAGGAGTTTATGACATCCATAGTGAACAGGGCTCTAGATCTACACCAATAAATTAAACTTTTTGGAATTTATTGTTACTTGTCTTGGGGTAATATCACTTTCCACCTATTTGGTCAGTGCATAAAAGTCTACATGTTTTGGTGTCTGTTTGATGGTGGGTGGTGCGCCTGAGTCTTGATTCTAGCAATCCCAAAAAGCAGAGTCCGTTGTCCAAGGATGCAAGCATCAGTGTGCTTGGCTTCTACAGCCACTTGAGGGTGGATGGAGGCAGCATTTGTTGGATGGCTGATAGCACTGTGTCTACTGCATCTTTTGAAGTTGCTTCTTCTGGCACTTTGTTCCACACTTACACAACACCAGGGAATATGCTGTGCAGGTAGCAGTGCTTGGGTGGCTGTAAGTGTGCTGCTTACTTGTGTGTGGCCTGTCGGAAAGCCAACTTTTTGTTTTACCCCTAATGCCACACAGTGGTCTATTTTCTAGAGGAGTTTTTGGTATGCTAACTTGTCAAAGGTATTACTGAAATCCAATAACAAAACATCACTCTGACATTCTTTGTTTAAGGTCCAGGCCCATTCACGTAGAGATTCCACCAGTTGTGTCTCGCAGGACAACTTTTCTCTGAGCCATGTTGGTAGTCAATCAGGAATTGGTTTGGCTCTGTGGCTGTGAATAATGTGTTCTATGATCTTGCTGCATATACATGTTATGGCTACTGGGTGGTAGTTGCCTGGATCATTCTTTTTTCCATTCTTGTGGATGGCAACTATTCTGGCTCTCAACTAGTCCTGCAGTACCTCACCTGTGTCATAGGACTGCTGCATGATGTGTTTTAGGATAGGACCACAGTGTTGTGCATAATTCTGCAGTATCATTATGGGTATTTTTATCTGATCCACTGGCCTTGTTGATGTTAAGAGCCAGTGGATGAGTAAATTTTTACCTTAACACCAATCTTAAGTTGGTTTTTCATACCCCTCCCATCTGTAAAGTAAAATAATACCAGTGGATGTTTTATCACCCCACCCTTAAGGGCAGCTAAATCAGGTAAGATAACCTTTCTATTGGTTCTAACATGATGAAAATATATATTGTATAAACAGAAAACAACTTTCACTTCTCTCGCTTATGTAAAGTTTAACATCTTTCAACATAGATGTAAATGACAAGAAAATCAAGGAATCTCTCGTGCCCCCCCACCCAAATAAAAAAAAAAAAAAAAAAATACAGTAGGTCTTGCATGCTAACATCATACTAACGGTGACAGCCTATCCTAATGATTCCTACTACTTCACTAAGCTGTACCGAACCTAACCTAACGATGCTATGAATACTGCCACCACAAGCGTCACCGCCACATGTCATTCCTGTTACACACACCATGACTCTCACATTGACATCCACACCCTGAAATCTTAACATGTCTATTCCTATTCACCACTCCCATACACTGGTGAGGACTAGCAGTTCATAAAAGGATGATAATTTATGGTATTCACTGATATTCACCTGAGCATCACGCCGGCCGCCTTACTGCCAAGAGAAGCCCTAACTCCTGGTTACGTACTGGATAGAATTTTTGCAGAACAAGTACTTTTAAGGTTGCCCATCATGGAAATAACATAAAATACGTATAAATGTCTTATATATGACTATATCATACTTAACAACTAATTTCTTTTGTAGCAAAATATATTGATTTATTCATAGCATAACCCTACAAGTGTGGCTGGTGTCGGCTGCTCATTGGCTCTCCCCAAAGCCTGTCACACTGCAGGCTGCTCATTGGCTGGAGAATGGCGCCTGTTTTTCTGTATTTTAAAACGAATTGCATGTCAGTCACGTGGGAGTTTCCTGCATTTT
>CM035184.1:4595775-4612740 GCA_020233015.1 Callinectes sapidus
ATTACAATCTAAATTATCAATTACAATTACAATTATTTACAAAAACATTAAATTACAATTATAATGACTCCTGCGATGTTCAATTACAATTACTGTAATAGAAAATCAATTTCAATTACAATTACAAATTCGCAATAAAGGACAGAAAAAAAAGGCTTAGTTAACAAAAGAAAGCAGCAATTGTTGCAAGGACCTCGATGACAGTCACAGTACTGTCTCCAGATCTAGAAGGGAAGTGGCAACAGCAAGAAGTGTGATAGGGTGATGAGGAGATGGGGGGCAGACACACACACACACACACACACACACACACACACACACACACACACACACACATATACTAGGATAATATATATATATATATATATATATATATATCTATATATATCTATATTATATATATATATATATATATATATATATATATATCACCGGACAATAATTCATCGGACAAACAGTCGTCGAAAAATGTGCAATGAGGACAAACACTCAGTGAACAATATCTGAAAAAAATAAAAAGGAAGCATAACTCTTTCAATGGAGTTTATTGTGAAACAATTCAAACATGCCTCGACACTAAGTAAGACAAGAAATGATGCATTACAAGGCATGCTTCGCAATACCTTGCGTTATTGTATTGGTGGTCTCACTTCTTTCACCCATAACAGTAGCAATGGAGATGATCTAAACTAAAGCAACAAGGGTGGACAAAAACTGTGCGGTGCTACTGTACGTAGTGTAAGGTCTACTACTGCCTCAATGTATATACCGTGAGATCTACCTCCCGTTTCCACTATAGCGTGAGGTCGACTGCACCATCGAACTATATATGTATTATGTGTAATATGATATTGTAGTGTATACATATTTATTCAAACTTCACATTATCATTTATAAAATAAATATGCTATCAAATTGAAAACATGTATTTCTTGTAGCGATAAACACTGGATTTTGTAGATTTTCCGGTTAAAGTTGTTGGTGTGGTCATTGGTATAATATGTATTAATATTACAAAGACAAATATTAGTTTTAAGATTTCACTCAGACTCAGGTTGCAGTGTAATTTATTGTTCAGGTCTGTATTATAATTAATGTCTGTATAACTAATCTCACGCTATAGTAGCACTCAGCAGATTGTGTTCTCCTAAAAAAGCGACTGTATTCTCTGTCAGGATGACTCTTCTATAAAACTCCTTCAGCAACATGTTAATCAGTTCAGGCCGAGGAGGATTTTGATTTAGGAGCTTCATTTGCTTCTATTTATGTTTAGAAAACGTGAGATAGGTATGAATACTCCCGTTAGACCTCAGTAGACGTCACCGCTGCACCACCTGGTGGCCGGCCACACCACATATTGAGGCAGCAGACCTCGCGCTATAGTACATAGTAGCACCAACTGTGCTTTCAGGGATATTGGACGTTATCAAGATATTAGAGAATAAATGGATATGACGGCAGTGCTGTCAACACCTAAAACGCAAGGGAGCTCTAACTACAACGTGACCGAAACAAACCTCCATATTTTTCATTATATATGTAAGAACTATAAAGTAATTGCTTTTTTTTTCAGTTCAGCTAAGTGGCCCAATACTTTTGTTTATATGTTTTGAGTGTCGAAACGAAAGAAAATAAACATTCATGCATATTTTTGCATTTCAACGTTCTGGGCACTGAAAATAGAAGTTTTTCAAAAGCTCTCAGAAGAGTATACGAACCTAGAAAACGTTGAAGAGCAATGATTGGATGAATTTGTAGTTGTGTTATAATTGATCTAAAGTTATCGCCAAGAGATATACGTGACAAAGGTCTGTGGGCTGCGTGAGATCAATATGAGATGACCTTTTGAAACCCATCTTCTGGTCGCCTCAAAGGGCAATGCCTATACTCACATAACTTATGCAAGACACTGGAAATCTCGTACTTCTCGTAGATGTCTGACAATCTTAATCCCCAACACGCGCAGCTTTATCTCCACGTGTAAAGAGAAGCTATAAAGGAGCATAAAATTCGAAAAGAAATATCAGCGTACCTTCATATCAGGTAAATTGTTCCCACCGAGAGTGGCTCGTCGCCGCGCCGCCGTGATCAATGGTGCTGTACATTTGTAAGTGCGAGGACTAGTCACTCAGTTCGTTCCTCCACACCGAGCTGTTGGTGCACCTCTACGTTCAGTAAGATTTCAGCTCATCAGCGTGAGTTGCAGTGGATCTTGGGATGCACACACACACACACACACACACACACACACACACACACACACACACACACACACACGCACGCACGCACGCACGCACACACACGCACACACACACACACACACACACACACACACACACACACACACACACACACACATGGCGGGGCAAATACGAGTCAATACATTCCATGACTAATTCAAACCTACTGGTAACATTATACTGGATATCACACCAAGTTATAAGGAATACTGTAGATTAATCTCTCCTTGAGCCATTAAGAAACCAACGTGAACGACAGTGTCTCTTCATGTGTCATTAAGAAATACTGTACTGAAGTTCAATCTAAGCTACTGGGCTAGATCAGTGCTACCGGGCCTTCTTCCTCGATAATCAAGTGTGGCGGTGAATCATACCTTAGCTATGGAGGTGTACTGTGCTGCTACTGTGTGTTGGGTCCGTTGTCCTGCTTTACTAGTTGTATGTTTCATTCGTTTCAAACTTTATTTTTTGCTGCATGCCTATGTTTTTCAATCCTTGCGTGTTTCTTCAGATTACTCTCTTTTCTACTTCAGTATTTTTCTTAATCCTCAATCTTTTGGGATACTTTACTCGTCAATTTTTATTATACTACGTCTACGTTATTCTTTTTCTCCTTAATCTACACTCTCCTCTACTCCTTTATTTTATTTTATTTTATTTCATTTATTTATTTATTTTTTACTCCATCCACATTTCCATCGCTTTTTCCAGTCTTTCATAATCCATGACAGCTGAATACATTATTCCTAGGTACACTCACGGACGTACTACAAAGATTACCTAACACATGTGCAGCAGGTAATTAGGAGAAATTCAGGCTCTACAATCGATCTTCAAGGCTAGGGTGCTAACACGTTATAATAAAAGTCACTCTCACGCAATCCTCGAAATTGCTATGTATTTAAGAAACTCTGAATGAGGAAGATAACTAAGAGCGGTAGTTTTACACATAACTTTGGCGCGGGTAATCAAGACATAGAAAGCTGACGATATTCTTATAATATTTCCTCCATCATCCACGTTTTCAAAGAATCATGAACCAACGTTGCGTTACCCTTCTTAATGATTTCCTGAGAGCGAGATCTGAGTATCTGGCATCACCAATGGCTGTATGCCAGCCAGTGAGAGGAGACTGGGCACTCGCTCTACGTGGATTCAACTAGTACTAATGTATTTCTCGCTGTTTTTTTGCGCCGGCGATTCAACAGACAAACGCGTGCTGCCTCCTCGACGGCCTGACTGCTAGTGCCAGAGCTGAGAGGACACATGCACATCAAAATAAATAAATAAATAAATAAATGAATAAATAAGATAAACCGGAAACCGCGGCGGAGTCGCCACGTGTGAACACTACAGCGACTTTTTCGCCACAGCTGTCGCGCGACAGAAGTCGCCCGTGTGAACAGGGCCTTAGGACGCGCATCCACCATTTTGATAGCTTAGGACGAACAGCTGATCGTCTCAGGCGAAATCTTTTCTTTATAAGTATGGCCCTGAAGAATGCGCAGTGTACTGTCAGTAAGACTTTGGTCTTAGGCCCCATGTAGGAATGGTGGTGGTGGTGGTGATGGTGGTGGTGGTGAAGGTGGTGAGCCATGGTGTGGTTGTACGAACGTGGACACATCCAATCCCGTGTACGGAAAGGACTGCTTTGCTGACAAAGATCACGAGGCCTGGAGTCTGATGCCAAAAAAGCAGTAATGTGTTGGTCCCTTCAAATGCTAAAGATTCCCATTCATCGTCTAAGGCAGTGGTTCCCAAACTTTTCTGGTCGCTACCCACTTTTTGTACAGGGTACTTTGTCTGTTCCCCACTGCCGACTGCTAAGCATAACTTATGACTGCAGTAACTACAGTCTAACACTCATTAAGTCCATATATGAATAACTCTAGCAATTCCTGTCATTTTATTGATCCCATGCATGTTATTTTTTGTGAAATAGTAATAAAGACATTTTTTAACGATATTAAAGATTATTAATGATATAGTAGACAAGAAATGTTCATACTCAGTGTATTGTAATAAGAATATATATATATATATATATATATATATATATATATATATATATATATATATATATATATATATATATATATATATATATATATATATATATATATTGCTGGAACCTGTTTCAACAATAAATATATACAAAACAAGATAAAACAAAATTCCACTAATTGAAGTTAATTAATGCCACACTATATGATTTGTTTTTCTAATCTGACAAATCTTATTCTGAGAGAAATGTTATCGCGGGGAATCATAATTAACTTCAACATCCATGAGGTTCAGTGGTCACACACACCCGATCTCCTTCCACACTATTTTTCTTCTGAATACTCATGTCAGGTTTCTGTTTCTTTCACTTGATTCCACTCAATGTGGTGATGATGTTGTACAGATAGTTCAAGAAGTTCACAACACAAGAATTTTTCTTTTAGATCTTCACCATGAACAGAGCTAGAAGTTATGAGCAGGACGGGATGTCAGTAGACTCATCAAGTTGGAAAATGAATAATGTAGCACCTTTTATTTCTTGTATCACCCGCTCTTTGATCTTATCAGACTTTAGGGAGATTATTTGAGAGTGAAATAGCATTAAGCTTTTCAGCACTTTTCTCACTCAAAACAAGCTTTACCATTGTTTTGGCGTACCGGGGTCTAACATGAAAGCCACAATCGTTATTGACGGGGTATAAGGGTTAATAAAGAATAGGTAATTAATGATGCAGAACTTACTTACCATGAAAGTGTTACTGATGTTGGTATTCACAGGTGGGAAAGTCCTTGGTCTTGCTGACTGATTCTCAAAACTCATGGCCAGGTTGTCATACAGAACCCATAGATAAGGAATCCTAGAATTATGATCGGTTGAAATATTGATTACATTTGTTAAGTGTGTCAATGTCTTGCTTTATATATATGAAAAAAACTCATAATAGGAAAAAAAGGTAATTAGTATTTACACGGACAAAGGCATCAAGGCATCACACAAAACTCCACTGGTTGAGTCTGGCAGGGTAGAACGATTTGTAGTGGTGGAAAATTTTCTTCGTTATTACACACCAGCATGATGAAATTATACAGCTGTGCAAAGAATTAGATTGAAAACTTCCTTGACCAACTCGCAAGCTACGTACATACCCTTGTAAATGTTCTTTGTACTAAAATTACGTTTGGTACGTTTTTTAAAGCCCTATTGATTGTGCTCTAATCGTGCTACACAAATTCTCTCTGAGCGATATCAATCTTTCCATGATGATCTAGAAGAGATGAGGCTAATTGACTACGCTCTAATTAAAGCCTTCATCAGTTTACAAAATAAGTATAATACATAAGTGTAATCATGAGTACACCTGTGAATAACACTTAGCTTCTCTCTCCAGCACCATGACTACCACCAGCAACAACCAACTGATGCAGCAGCGGAAAGACTTTTGGTCCAAACAGGAAGCAACAATCGTAGGCATGATCCAGACGGAGGGATACGAAAACATGGCTTCAGACGATGCAGATGAAATAATGGCCTACCTACCAGACCTCAAAGGGAAGAGGGTGATCGACCTCGCTGCAGGCATCGGGTAAGGATCCTTTTGTGTTCACACCCGCTGTTTTTTTTCAAAGCCTACAGAGGGATTTCTTTGAGATTTCCAAGTATGTCCATCATCATGAAAGATAACTTTATTGGCACAGTTGTCAACTACAACACAGTTGACATGTCTGATGAGCAACAAGTATCTCAGCAACCCTGACCCTATTCCCATTGATAATGCACATACAGAGTGCAACACGAGTTTCTGTGAATATTTTTATAGATAAGAGTGTAGGATTATCTAAGTAAAAATTCTTTCAAATACATGTGCATTTTGAGGCGTTGTTTAGCTGTGATATGAAATAAAAGTGTGGTAGGCGACCGTGGTGAATAACACACACACACACACACACACACACATGTATCACAGGTAACCAACGCCTCAAAATGCACATGTGTTTGAAAGAATTTTCAATATATATATATATATATATATATATATATATATATATATATATATATATATATATATATATATATATATATATATATATAGATATATATATATATAGATATATATATATAAAGGCAAGTTTCTATAGCGGGATGTGTAGACCTGAATGTCCGTTGCTGAAATTGTGAATTATTCACTCATGACTTCTACGGGTTTTGGTAGTTTACAGTATCCCAAGACGAGACGAGTAATAACAACCTACATATGATTTAGTGATAAATATTAGACTATAATAATAGGAATGTAATAAACGACAAATAGAATAATAAGCTGCGTGGCACCATGGAATGCCTGACTGTGTAGGGAGTGGAAAGACGAGCAATAAATCAATTGACTGATAATCAATGGCACACAGATTTCCTCAGAAACATTGACAATTATTACGTTCAGATTATATTACATCGAGTAAAGTGTCTGTTGCATCTGTTGCCAGGACACACTTGAGTTTTGACTTTCATACCATAACTAAACGAGGCCATAAAATGCATATGTAGAGGACATTTTCGATTTAGATTTAATTAACTGAACTCACATCTCTGGCAATATTCTAAGAAACTTGTTTTTGAGCTCCCTTGGGCCAATACAATTATGAAGACATCCATGAAAAATCCAACAGCTTTCACTAGAGCCAGTTAAAACAAATAGAAACTAGACAACGAAACAGTTAATGAAACACAGTGGCCGGCCGCAGCCAAGGTGAAGTGCCATGAGGATAGTCTAATAGACGAAAATCAATAGAACATTTTCTCTGTTGGTGGTTCAGATTCACGCAATTACTTTGAGATATGAAAGCGAAAACGGGGAAGAAGACTTAACCGAAAAATACAAAACAAAAAGTATCAGCACGGTTCCTTTTAATAATATCTCTCTCTCTCTCTTTCTCTCTCTCTCTCTCTCTCTCTCTCTCTCTCTCTCTCTCTCTCTCTCTCTCTCTCTCTCTCTCTCTCTCTCTCTCTCTCTCTCTCTCTCTCTCTCTTATATGGTCTACAGCACACACAACATACAGTATACATGATCGATACAAGTACGGAATAGATCCATCGAGGAATACAGCTTTGAATCTTTCAAGTAAAAATGATGCTATTTCTTGCTACTGAGAAAATATAGGATTTCGTGAAAAAAATGAGTCTTTTGAAGTGATAAAGTAGTAAACACTAAGAATAAAACATTACAATTCAAATTGGATTCTGTTTGCTGCTGTCAATTTGGTTTATTCAATTTTGTAACTTCAAGACTCGTAAGTATGTATTTCTAAAGTTACTGTATGTCGTTTCGTTATTCACTGACCCAAAAGAAAACACACACAAAAACCGATTAAGAAGGAAAGGGAATCCAAGACGAAAAAGGAAAATAGGGTTCGTCAGAAAAAAAAAAAAAAAACACTGTCGAACTATGCAACACTCAGTAAAAAAGATAATACTAGATCATTGTTCCATTGCAGGCGGTTCACAGGTCGTCTGGCGAAGGAGGCAGCGCAGGTGACGGCGGTGGATGTTGCCGAATCGTTCATCAAGGAAAACCGCGCCAGGAACCAACACCTGCGTCACGTCTCCTACATCTGTAACGATGTGGTCAAGTAAGTCAGGAGTGCGCGGGTAGGAAGGTAATGTCTCCCCTCTGTCCTGAGAGGGAAACTATTTCTTACTCATACATGTGCTTTTCAATAGCCATTTAAAAATCTTGAATCTGCACTTTTCCCTAAGCCTTCCACAAAGATAAAGGCTAGATATGTATTTGAATATTGTAACTTGTATTGAGTAAAACAACGTTTGGCTGCTACCACCCGGATGATATAGCTGTGAATATATACATACATACATACATACTTTGATGAGTCGAGCAAGTTTTAACATATATCCCGAAAAAAATTAAAGAAAAATTGTGATAAATATTACAAATTTTAGTAAACAATGGCTAAACAATATATGATAACAAGAATGCATAATTTTGTTGTAAGAACAGTAGGTTCATTCTTGGAATGATTCTACACGATATGTGTTACTGCAAGTTAACTAGAGAACAGGATGTATTACTGGAGGTTCATTGGAGATCAGGAGGTGATGGTGACAGGGACTCCTTTTCAGTCTGGATCTGCCGGAGGGGAGCTTGGACTTGGTTTTCAGCAGTTGGCTCCTCAAGTACCTGAGCGAGGACGAGCTGGACCGTTTTCTTCCTAAAGTCCTCAAGTGGCTCAGTCCAGGCGGCTATTTCTTCTTCCGCGAGTCTTGCTACCGCAGCGTGGGTGAGTCAGTGGCTGCGTCTGACTCACCCTATAGCTGTGATACTTGCAGTATTAGCCATTTTTTGTTGGCAAAGAAATTGCAGGATGACTTTATAATGAATTATTTTCAGATTACTAAGCAAAAGTTCTGAGAAGACGTGCAAAATTTTTTGAGCACCATTACCATGCTGTACAACCACGGCACAAACTAGTCCATCACACCAGTGCCATGCACTAAATGTTGTAGTGGTGAAAGAATGAGTTGTAGTGCACTCAACCGTTGCAGTTTAGAGTGAATGAAAGTCAAGTTGTCACCAAGTGTTGTAGTGTTGGAGGATAAGAATAAAACCCATACTGCTCCGCAGGAACGATACACTCAGACGAGAACCCGTCCATCTTCCGGCGGCCAGAGGATTACGTGAGCCACGTACTGAAGGCCCGCGACGCTGAGCGCTCCGCCTTCACCCTCTTACGTTGCAAGAACATCCTCGCTTACATAAATGTACACTTGACTCTGTACCCATAGATGGCGTGTGCACTGATAATGAACATCTTGACAGCATGATCTCGTAGAGAAAAAGAAGAATCAATTCCTGACGTGTAGCGTGTCTGACGTGTCGCCTTATTGCAGTATAAGAACGCGGCCAATCAGGTGTGCTTCCTGGCCAAGAAGGTGAGCGAGGGAGAGGTGGAATGCCCGTCGGAGCCTCGCCAGCACATCATGTGTCCACTGGGTGCCTCCCTGCCTGACGATGGTACCAGAGACGCCTTAGGAGGGGAATCGTCCACGAAAGTATGACAAGAATACTATTTTTACTTACAGAGGAAGGAAGTGTCTGAATCTGAGACGAGATTAACTGCTGTACTGATGCTATATCGCTTAATATTTTCCGCTTGATTCCTTCATTTCATCAATATTTTTTCATACAAAGGATTGTAATCTCATTAATTGCTATGGATATACACACTGCTTCTGAATATTCCCCCGTCCCTCTGTCACTTGCAGACGTTCTGTGCTCGGCTTGGGTTGCGGGCGGGGAGGCGGGTGCTGGTGGTGGGCTGTGGGGAAGGCGAGTCCGCAGAGTTCCTGGTGAGCCATTACCAAGTGACAGCACATGGCGTTGACCGTTGCCACTCCAGGGTGATGGCGGCCATCGGACGGCAGATGAAGCTCGATGACAACATCAGACAGAAGGTGAGGCAAGAACTGGGCACGTGACGGACAGGACTGTGACAGGTGATTCCAGACTTAAAAATAATTAGTGTTGAAATTCAGATAATTGAGTTTGATAGTGGAGAAGCCGGACAAATATTTCACTCCCTTACATCTCCGTCCCTTGGCAGTTACATTTCGAAGGCGGGTGTTTGATGCAGCTGGACAGGGACGACGACTCTTACGACGTAATCTACTGTCGCGAGGCGCTCCACCTCCTCCCCCGCAAACAGGAAGTGTTTACCAAGTTCTACGTGAGTGATTCTTTTCTCTTTTGTAAAGTGACTTGAGAAGTGACTGAAAGATATGTGTGTGTGTGTGTGTGTGTGTGTGTGTGTGTGTCTATATATATATATATATATATATATATATTACTTTTGTAGCCTTCGGTCATTCTGTTGTTCAAGAAATAAAAGAAAGTTATATTCCTGACGTGAGTGTACTCCCTCTTTCTCTCCCTACAGAGGTGGCTGCGCAAAGGCGGAATTCTATTCATCACTGAGTACACCAGTGGCTCTTCCGCCCCCTCCACTGACGAGGCCGCCACCTGTACCCACACCCACACCTTGCCTGGTAGCTCTCACACCCATACTGTATGAGGATCGGGAGGCTCAGTACCTGCCCTGCTATATGAAAAGGTCAACATGCACTTGTTCGATGATATAGAAAATTAAACTAATATTCTTGTTGTTCTGTTCCTCTCACCAGTATGCCACCTAGAGACGTCTGACGCCTTGGCCATGAAGCTGCGGGAGGTGGGCTTCAAGGGCGTGACAACCAAGGACCTCTCACAGGACCTGACAAATATTCTGATGAAGGAGCAGGCCGACTTGGGCACCAGTGGGTCCGATGGCAACTACAAGGTAACGTGATCATACTGGCATCCTTCACACCGCGCCGAGCTGTGCGATGTGTTCATTCAACAGACCAGTGCTATGTGAGGGAAATCTGCACTGCGATGCCGTATGATTTTTGGGTTGTGGGCGCGTGATGATGTATGCACCATGTGGCGCCATTCAGCAGGTCAAAAGACAATACTGTGTGAACCGCACGTCACTGCAGGAACAATGTAAACTAAGGTAGTACTTGGAATCAGCACCAAGATACGCAGACACATCCACCACGGGTGTGGGCAGTGGCGGGAAATGGTAAGTCATCTCCACTCCTGATAAGAGCTGTACCTGAAGCGCACAGAGGCCTCGACAGACACACCCCACCTCTTTCTAACAAGTATTTATCCACTTGAAGATAATGAACAACGGACTACTAATATTGTCTTGCGGATTATGGTCATAATGAAATGTCAATCTCATTTCATTATTCGAAGTCCAGCTAAAAAACAAACAAACAGGCAGACACTTAAATAATTATGAATGAATTCCTAAATCTCAATATAGTTTTACAAAGGTAAATTGTGGCTGAGAAAACTTTTGTATTTATACACGATGGTATTTCAGATGCCGACCAACAATAATAGATCTTTAGAGTTTTTTCATAAAAAAATATTAAGCAAATTTGAAACTTGATAAATACCTAGAGCTACATTCCTTGGAAAGGCATCAAATGTATGGTAATATGATAGATATTTACGAAAACATGTTAAAAGATTCAACATTCAAAAGGGGATGTAAAACAGGTTCTCTTAGGGAGTAAGTTCGGATTGTTATGAATAAATTGAAATAAAAAAATAAATTGAATTAAATTGAAAAGAAAAACCGGCAAAAAAGTGGTTCACAAATGATTATGGACGAATGAAACAAATTTGGTAAGATTGTTGTTGATGTACAAACATTAGATATTTTCCGGAGTAAGTTCGATAATTTATGAACGAGGATGTCAGATGGTAAGTCTAAGGCTAATTCTTTGGGTCTTTAAGGGGACTGACAAATTGGTGGACTTTTTATTTTCATTGTTTTTGTTCCCCTTGGCCAGCTTCCCCCTCCTACATTGAAAAAGATACTCTGAAACTGTTATTATTGTGTACGTCAGTTGACCTTTTATTATTTCCTAATCTTTTTATATTCTTATGATTATCATCGTGATCATTAACCTCTACTTTATTGTTTCCATGGGTGTGCATGTTCTTCTGCGTGTGCGTGGACGTGGTGGACGTGTGGTTGGCTGTCGGCGTCATCGCAGTTGGTCCTGGCCAAGAAGGGACAACTTACTTGGACTTCTTTCACAGCCACGAAGTAAGAGGTGATGTGATGACTGCTGATGTGGCTCACGAGGACGAGAGAGAGGCCGAGAGGAGAGAGCCAGGATAATCAGTGCACACACACACACACACACACACACACACACACACACACACACACACACACACACACAGACCACACCAAACCACACACACACACACACACACACACACACACACACACACACACACTCACACACACACACACACACACACACTATCCAGACTTCTGTAGCTAATTCATGTCAGTTTCTTGCACACAATTAGCTGTAAGAGGAACCATGGCAATGTGAGTGTCTCCTGTAGTGTTGCAATGGTCCCCACACGACGCACTACCAAGGTTGCATTACTGCAGAGGTGGAGGGTGATGTGATGGTGAGCTGCTGATGTTTAAGAGATTAGTGAAAGCTAAAGTCACGAAGGGAAAAGATGTAAGGATTAGTAACTGATTTTGTACTCCCATTTGCGTAAAGATACTTCAGGCAATCACCTACTACTACCACTGCTACTACTACTTCTACTACTACAACTACTACTACTACTACTACCACTGCTACTACTACTACTACTACTACTACTACTACTACTACTACTACTACTGCTACTACTACTACTATGATAGTGTACCGTAAGAAATCCTAACAGGCTAAGTATCTAAGGAGCACATATGGTATAATATACGTGTATTTATTTGCCTTCTATACGTCGATGTCAACAGGTAGAAAATAAATAGTTCATTAAAGTGACTAATAGTATTTAATTCTAACATTCCTGCAGTTCCTATCTCGGATGATACTGCAAAAGGAGTACTTTACCACATTAGCGTAAAATACCTTGGACTGAGCCGCCTCCTCAATATTTCTCGTCTGAAGCTGGGTCGCATTGCCACATTAACAGCCTGTAAACTTTTATAATGGCCCGTACTTTGAAACACTGTTCTTCTACCCCTTTAGAGAACCAGCGAGAGCAGTATAGATTAATGGGGAGTTTTTAGAACTAGTGAGTATCACTAGATGGCAGCACAAGACATGTCCCGAGAGCACTATTATCCATACAGTGTCATTCTATATACATAAAGATGGAATGAGCTGATATGATATATTTTTCTCCACAATTCCTTTTAAAAATAACACAGGTAAAATCGATCTTTATTCATGAACAAAAGTATATAAGTTGATTCTCAAAAGAACTGGATAACCTGTTAATTTCTGCTGTAGTGTCCTTGCCACTAAGCTATGCTTTCTCGTCAGTCCAGGGCAGTCCTGAGAGTCCTCGTTTATTTTGCTGCGTCGCTCGTATCGTCAAAGATGCTAAAATCAACACGAAAATAACTATACTCATATATCACGATGTTACTGAGTATATTGTGTCATACAGTCAGATTTTTAATCTTTTTCAAATCAATATATTTTAGGGCTGTAATATGCCAGATTCTAGATTAATAGTTGTATTAATAAATAATCACACACCCCAATTTTTTTCAACAACTCCCAAATATTTCACATTCGATACAGAATATTGATAGTATCATAATAATCAATGTTCTAAGC
This sequence comes from Callinectes sapidus, assembly GCA_020233015.1. Taxonomy (NCBI): domain Eukaryota; kingdom Metazoa; phylum Arthropoda; class Malacostraca; order Decapoda; family Portunidae; genus Callinectes; species Callinectes sapidus. The sequence goes on from CM035184.1 coordinate 4,609,249, forward strand.
ATCTGTATGCACATGGATTTTCTTTCACAATATCTCACCTCATGTCAATAGAGGACATGTAGTAGCGACAACATCTAGAAGTTTAGTTCTAAAAACTCTCCATTCTGCTGCCGTCGGGAATAGACAGAATATTTATTCTCACTCATGGTTACAATTATAATTATATCAATGATCTGGAGTTCTTTTTTATCCTATCTTTTTTATATAAGAGTAGGAAAGCTGGTCAAGAGCAACATCAAATAAAACAACAACAACAAAAAAGTACACTTAGTTGCCAGTTCCTTTGCAAGTCAGACAGAGTTAGTCAAAAGAAAGGGATTAATGTCTTGGAACCTCCCTCTTGAATAAAGTCAAGTCATAAGAAGTTGGAAATATAGAGGCAGGTAGGGAGTTCCAGGTTTTACCAGAGAAAAGTATGAATGAGCGTACTGGTTAACTCTTGCATTAGAGAGTTAGACAAAATAGGGGTGAGGGAAAGCAGGAAGCCTTGTGCGGCGAGGACACAGGAGGAGGGGAGGCATGCAGTTGGCAAGATCAGTAGAGCAGTTAGCATGAAAATAAAGCGATAGAATATAGCAAATGATGCTACATTCCGGCGGTGATAGAGAGGAACTAGTAAGACGAAACTGGCGGAGACACCTCATAATGTCTAACTTTACAAAGTCTGTTTTAGCAAGAGAGAGATGTGAAGTTTCCAGTTTAGATTATATGTAATGGACAGACCGAGGATATTCAATGTAGAAGAGGGGAACAGATGAGTGTCATTGAAGAAGAGAGGATAGTTGTGTGGAAGGTTGTGTCGAGTTGATAAATAAAGATAAATAAAGTCTGAAGCATTGCACACTACTAAGTTTTCTTTGACCAGTCACAAATCTTAGAGAGATCAGAAGTCAGGCATTCTGTGGCGTCTGTTAACTTCCTGAAGGATTGGTCGTCTTTGAAAAGGCGTGAAAAAGTGTACCTCGGTACCATCAGTTTATGAATCGATAGGGCAAAAAGTCTGGTTTAGAAAATCATTAATAAATAATAGGAAGATAGTGAATGACGGGCCTGAGCAACACCACTGTTAATAAATTTAGAAGAATAACAATGGCAGTCTACCACACTAACAATAGAACAGTCGAAGAGGAAACTTCAGATTTCAAACCTTTTGATGTGTCTAAGGCAACAATAAAAGTTTCACCAAAATCTCTAAAAGAGGATCTCCAGTAGAGCGGCCTTGACGGAAGCCATACTGGCGAGCAGATAGAAGATAACGAATGAGATTCAGGTGATGGAAGGCTCAAGTATCTTTTTGTGAAGAACCTCTCTATCATGTATAGCGCGAAAACAGTCCGTGTTAAACCGAGGTTTGGAAGATTTGGGTTGAGAAAAACAATGAAGAATGTACGCTTCCATGCCAGAAAGTTTTACCTCTATTAAGCACACAGAGATGAATCCATGACATGAAAAATAGTAACAATTCCAGGGAAATGCCAGAGACACCTCTGCCTTGTGGATCCTGAGGAGGGATTGGAGAAATACGAGGACAAGATGCAAATATGAGATTGTGATTAGAGAAACCCAACGGACGAGATAAAGTAATAACATAAGCAGAACAATTAGAGGTAAGTAAAAGGATCAAGATTTTTTTTTTCTTTTCTTGTGAGAGGGAGAAAATATGGAAATGATTCCATTAGGTGCCGCAACAGCTTAGATCATATGGCACCACTAGGGTTAACGGGAGAGCGCTACATCTCCCAATGGGCAACTAGGTTTGGCAAGGATTCAAACCCTGGCCGCTTGCAGTGAGAGGGAGAAGCTGGCCAAGGGCAACAAAGATAATAAAAAGCCCACTAATTTGCCAGTTCCCTTATAGATCCGGAAGAATTAGCCGAAAGATGGGTACTAATGTCTTGAAACATCCCTCTTACATAGAGTCAAGTCATAGAAAAATGGAAGTTCAGAAACAGGTACAGAGTTTACCAGAGAAAGGAATGAATGATATAGAGTACTGCTATTGAGAGTACTACAATGAAAATTTACTATCATATGACGACAGGTAACCACGTGACGGTGATAACACCGCGACAAAGGAACAAACGTGACCGGTGGCCGCATCTCAAAACGGGAATGTAGATAAAATATGAAGCAACACCGAGCTAGGCGACGACAGCTTCTCAACCTAAGGAAAATGAGCATCGAACAGCGTGTGGCGGCAGACAAATATACATAAACTACCTTTGTTTACTGGTGTTTTATTTATCGGCGGCCATCAAGTGAGACATTCTGCAGTGTGAGGGTTGGTGTGGGCAACGCGTGAGACGTGAGGGACCGAGGAGGACGTTTTGTTGAGACATTACCACCATGTAGAAGACGCGTGTCTTGGTGAGGACTGCTGCAATGTACGAAATAAATCATGTTTTCATAAGAGTGGAAAAATGTGGATCTATAAGTTGCTGCTGTTGCTGCTGCTGCTGCTGCTGCTGCTGCTGCTGCTATCACTACTACTACTACTACTACTACTACTACTACTACTACTACTACTACTACTACTACTACTACTACTACTACTACTACCACTATTGCTACTACCACTAATGCAACACCACCACCACCACCACCACCACCACCACCACCACCACCACCACCACTACCAACAACAACAACAACAACCACAACAGCAACAACAATTACTACTACTACTACTACTACTACTACTACTACTACTACTTGTATCATGTGAGAGAGAGAGAGAGAGAGAGAGAGAGAGAGAGAGAGAGAGAGAGAGAGAGAGAGAGAGAGAGAGAGAGAGAGAGAGAGAGAGAGAGGAGAAGAGAGAGAAGAAGAAGAAGAAGAAGAAGAAGAAGAAGAAGAAGAAGAAGAAGAAGAAGAAGAAGAAGAAAAAACAACAAGAACAACAACAACGATACCACCACTACCATCACCACCACCACCTCCACCATAACCTCCAACAAGCACATCACCATTACAAGAAGCAGCAAATATTCCCGTGTAGTTTAACATCGAACCACCAGACTGTTAGGCATGGCTGCAGTTGTGAGTGTTGACCGCCTTTCGACACCCTTCGCTCTCTCACCACTCACAACTACAGTATTTTCAAAGGCCACAGAGACAATTTGGCGAATTCTCAATAGTGTTTTTCCTGAGTAATGTAGAAATCTAATTAATCTATCACAGAACTAATAAAAAGAACACTCTTAACACTGTGTAATGCCTTATGAATGTAGTGGAGATGCGTCAAGGAAGTGTTTCAGGATACGGGTCTTGTTTGATACCGCGGAGCTGAAGCCAGGAGGACGTTTCACTGATATCCCATCGTGAGAGGACCTTTGGGACAACTTGATGAAGGAACAGTGGTAATGATGAGGTCTACAATGTAGGCGAGTAAGAACTGTGCATACTGCCATACACACACACACCCACCCACCCACCCACCCACCCACACACACACACACACACACACACACACACACACACATATATATATAT
>CM035184.1:4653951-4668616 GCA_020233015.1 Callinectes sapidus
CTACTACTACTTCTACTACTACTACTACTACTACTACTACTACTACTACTACTACTACTACTACTACTACTACTATTACTACTACTACTACTACTACTTTTGACTTTTTCCACCATCATCACGACAGCTGCAACTCGTAAATTATCAAAATTTACGGGATAAAAGCAATATTCTCAACAGTCATTCAAATACTCACCACCAATCCCAGCAAACTGCTCCCTCACTACTACTAACAATACTTTTACCTCTCCCCGTGGGACAATGTCTGCGATACCAATATTATTACTTCTCCCCCCTCCCCCTTGTGCAATCACGTTGGGGGGGGATATCGGCAAGTGAACAGAGGAACATTATTCTCAAGGCTCGGCAGGACAAACTGAAGCAGGCGAAAAGGAATAAAGATTATAATAATCCTTTTTTTTCATGGGAGAGAATTAGTTGCTGGCATTTACATGCAAGAACATTGCTCCTGTGGTGGAATTTTTTCTTGAATACGTTCATAAACATATATTATGAATATCTATCACATCACACACACACACACACACACACACACACACACACACACACACACACATACACAGGATGACTTTCCACTATATGGATAAGGGCAGGACGAAAAAAATTCTAACCAGTATGATACGTCTGAGGTTGGAGTATGCCGCTGTGGTGTGGTCACCTAATGCGAAAAGTGATATAAGAAAATTAGAATGGATCCAAAGAGTTGCCACAAAAATGGTACCAGAATTAAGGGAGTTAACATATGAAGACAGATTAAAAGAAATGGGGCTTCCAACTCTGGAAGATAGAAGAGAGAGAGAGAGAGAGAGAGAGAGAGAGAGAGAGAGAGAGAGAGAGAGAGAGAGAGAGAGAGAGAGAGAGAGAGAGAGAGAGAGAGAAGACAAAGGGGAAGGAGAGGAGAGAGAGAGAGAGAGAGAGAGAGAGAGAGAGAGAGAGAGAGAGAGAGAGAGAGAGAGAGAGAGAGAGAGAGAGAGAGAGAGAGAGAGAGAGAGAGAGAGAGAGAGAGAGATCTAATAACTCTATATAAGATTGTAAATGGCACTGAAAAACTGAACAACCAAAACCTGGTGATGGAGGAAGAAACCAGGCGGATGAGAGGACACTCAAGGAAGATAGAAAAGAGTCGTGTTTAAAGGACACAAGAAAGTACAGTTTTCCACATAGAATTGTAGACACCTGGAATGGATTAAAAGAGGAGGTTGTTACAAAGGAATACAAAGGAAGACAAACAGCAACAGACCCTGAGGTCCTTACTGGGCTACATTGGTTACAGCAACCATTATACATAAAGTCAAGGAAATGTTGGTATGTGGGGATATGGAGACAGGACACTACGAGCCTTGCTCGAACCCTGTATAATACAACTAGGTAAATACACACACACACACACACACACACACACACACACACACACACACACACACACTTCTTTATATTGTAGCTATTCATCTTTACGCCTGTCTATCCATGAAAAATAAGAATATAAAAAATGGGTTTATCATTATTTTCTTTACTTCAAATAATCGATGAAACTGCACCGTCTGGGCTCAGCTCGCTTCAACTCGTCACTCCTTGGCGACCGATGGTGGCGTGGTGTTGGACAAGACGCGAGCAGCCTCTCTCAAGACCAGGGGGTCCCGACCTGTGAAGGAAGCTTTGGCGCTGCTATGGCGTCCACTCACTACTGAGGTGTTTCAAAGTCTGCACTGTTTCTTTTCAGCTGACTTCATTGTTCTTCCTTTGTTGGTCAAGCCCGGAAAAAAAGAGCCCTTCATCATGCGGAGCGGCGTCTCGCTGTGGGTGGGTGTGGTTCTCGTGGCTTGCCATGTCCACCTGCACCTATCTGGCAGTTAGTATTACTGTCTTACGCGCAGCCCACCACCACCTCTCTTTACTACTTAATGAAAGTCACGTCTAAATTGACGATATATCTGTTTACCCACTCCTTTCCCCCACGTACTCTCACCACACCTCCCTCTAACACCACTGCACCCTAATGTGCTCTATCCCCTCAATCTGAGATGTATTGTCCTTTCATCTTGAAATGTTTAGCTTCTTTACTCTAAACCTCTTCTTCTCATCTTGATGTCTTTCATCCTTGGACCATGAAACGTTGGTTCATTCTGATTAACTAACCTCTGTTGGTAAACAGATGGAGCCGCGGGCGTGCAGGTACTGCGTTTTCAAGAAGATCGAGTAGCCACCACCCGCACGAGGGCTTGGTACAATGGAACAGTGGATCCTTCCCGCCAACTCGCCTCTGTAACCCTCTGTGGCAGATTTTACCTGTTCACTCTGCACGGGTGGGCGACCTTCTTTAGTCTCATGAACAAAGAAAACTTGACTGGCATCTTGGAGGCTGGTCAGTAGAGCAGGAGCTCTTCACGGTATATTTCATGAATAAAGAGTTTATCAATGAATGATGTTGAGGAGTTCTTTGTGAGGAGAATGGAAGATACTAAAAAAATGACCAGAAAAATAGAAGCTGGCAACAAACCTATAGCGAAAAAATAATATCATGGAACAAAAATGGTCAGAAAATTTTGTCAATACTTGGCAGACGTGTGGGTGGAGCGCGTGAGGCCTATTTTTGCCAGAAACTGGAACTTCCAACTTCTTAAGAAAAACTTGTGGATGTCCAGGTGAGTGGTTCACGTGCTACTGTGGGTTATGCAGTGTCTACGGGAATGTTCTGGTAAATGAGAGCTAAGAGTGAGGAAGCATCATACAAACGTATCCTCTATATTCCAATTCCAACGCCTTTGCCGAAAATGCTTCTCTTCATGACATGATCTCCACTACAAATGTTTCCTACATTGCCTAATCTCACTCACTGGTCGCTTCTTGAACAGCTAGGAATTTAATTCCTTTAACCTGTATTATAAGGATTGGCTTGTTGGTTACATTCACACACTCTGTTCTAAGGTGGCACCATCTGTGCTTCACGTACGACCACCAACAGCACCTGATTAGTACCTACGTGGACGGTCGTCTCAACAATCATCAAAATTATGAGGTCGATAAGACCATGTCCGGAAATGGAGCCGTACTGGGTCAAGGTCTTGAGGCGCAGAGAAGCTTCAGCGGTGACCTGACACAGGTTAATTCCTTATCGTATTCGAAAAAGGAAAATTAAACTATAGAGCAGTGGTGGGAAACCTTCGTCCTGTCAAGGGCCACTTGAATATCTTTAACACACTTCTAACTTACTTTTAATGTAACTTTATATGTATTTCAAATTTACAATTTACAATGTGTATTCAAGATAATGAAGTTGCCATATTCTGAATTCATTGAACTTATCAAAGTGACATGCAGCCCAGTACAAGATATATATATATATATATATATATATATATATATATATATATATATATATATATATATATATATTGTTATGTTAACCCGCCTTTCTTCACACCCTCTGCTCCCAGCAACACGTCTCAGAGCACAGGGTTCACACAGGCCTCCCGGGTGCACAAGCAGGGCAACAGGGCACAATGGGTTGCATAACTTCCACACGGTTCGGATGGGCAAGTGTAGCGAAGTGTACCTATAGCAGCTTAAAATGGGGGACAAAGCAAACACACAGAGTTCACTTTGGCTAGTTTACTCAGCAAGCAGTACACGTAACATGGTGGAACCGTGACACAACGCCTCCACTATGACAAAGGCGCTTGGCAAGGCAACAGCTCCGGCCACCTCACACCTCACACCTCTTTCACGGCCTCGCAGCAGGCTTCCACAATGTCAACTAGGCACACACAGTCCAGCCACACACTGCCAACACACAGGCACTATTCCATGGCAGTTAGAATATATCTGTCCAGGAACGAGGGGAAGCGAGGCAGCACTCTCACGCGGCTCTTGGCTCTGTCCTCCTCACTGGGCCTCAACTCTCTCCTCTCTCCCTTCACTGCCTGTGGCCGGGCCGGCGGCAGCAACTATTTGCTGACTCGTCAACATTCCATCTGTCTCGCTCCGATATGCGTCTCTCTCTCTCTCTCTCTCTCTCTCTCTCTCTCTCTCTCTCTCTCTCTCTCTCTCTCTCTCTCTCTCTCTCTCCTTCCCGTCCCAGACTCGTTTCTTCTTTGTCTACTCTCAAACCCACCACGCACATACATACACACATACCCACGGCCACGGCCCCCCCCCATACATGGGTTCGTAACACTACCCCTCCCCCCTTGCAAAAAGGCCGACCCAGCAGTCCTTAACTCCCTACAAAAGAAAATAAACTAAACAGAATAGAATAAAAATAAATCACTTCTACATCTAAATCTACACACAAGAACTAAATTTCTACATAGTCCCTTAACCACTGCGGTGGCCTCCGTGCCCTGGTAGACCAGTTAGTCTCAAACACCTGTCTTTCGGCCTCACCATCACTACTGTCACTGCTGTCACCACTGTCACTCCTCTCTTCACCCTCTTCACCCTGGCTATCGCTATCTAGAACACGGTTGTCACCGCTCTCACTCCCAGGTAAGGGAGGAGCCAGGACAGTGCCATCCTGGCCCTCCCAGGAAAAAGTGGCATCTCCTGCATACCTCCACAGGCGGTCCACATGCGATCAACGTGGACAATGCGCGGCCGCTTACGTGTGCCATCGCCCATCTTGCAGATGATGTCTGGGAGCCGCTCAAGGACAGTACACGGGCTCTCCCACTTGTTCTGCAGCCACGGGGCGAAACCTCGCCTCTCGCGGGGATTGTACAAGGCAGACGCGGTCGCCCATCGCATCTGCACGTCCCCGGCGCGAGGCTGGTACCAGCGCTGCTGCAACGCCGCCACAACCTCAGGCGACGTCTGTGGCAGCTCTCCCCCAGGTGGTCGTCCAGTAGCCGCCGGTAGGCAGCGGCATCCTCGGGGCTTACACGGCAGTGGCCTCGCGATATCCACCGCCATCCTCTCCCACGAGGCGCCGAACTGGTACCACTTCAGCGCTGCTCTGGTGCGTCGCTCCGATTCCTTCTCGACGACGCCAACGTGGTACAACTTGCAGCATCACTCCTCCACTCTCCGTCCCATGCGAACCCAGCACAGGCGTCGGCAAAGGCGACGCAGAGTCTTCCTGAGCTCCAGGTGCCCACCAGAGACCCCAGCATGCGCCTCCTCCAGCAACTCAACTTGCAGGGAGAAAGGGTTTACCAGCAGCCACGTGTGCTCCCGTGCTGCATCCTCCACGCCCTTCTGCAACACGCCATCTTGTACGTGCAGCGTCTCCTCCTGCTCCACCGAGTCCTCGGTAGCAGGAATTTCCGACAAAAATTCCTCTTTGCACGGCTGCTCCTCCCTGCACGACTCCTCACCTTCCTCTGTCCACCCAAACACCGGGTGGACATGTTGGCCGCCGTCCCGCTGCTGGCCAGTCCGTCCGCTCTCCACCTTCCCCGCGCCGCCGTCCACCTCATCACCGCAGCTGCTCACCGCTGCTTGGCTTCCACAGGCTTCCTCAGTGGCGTCCGCCGCCTCTCCCCTCACGACTCGGCAGTGCAGCTTCAGTCTCTCGTCCTCGACATCCGAACACTTAACGAGGCTCTCCACCTGCTCTGCAGCGCCCTTCAGGATCAGTGGTATGGCTTCTCCGCATACCTGTCTCTTCATCCTTCCGAGGTCATCGCACGCTCCATTCCGAAACAGGGGGTCCAGCCCCAACAGACAGGGTTCCTCCATGTCGTCCACAGAGACTGTTAGCTTCTCCACAACGCCACCCACCGCAATCGTAGACATCACGGGGCCTGGTAGCGTCATACAGTGGCCGGTCACGCCACACAGCTACTGTTCCAACTCAGGGGGCTCTTGGGCTGCCACAACTTCTTCCCTCACTTGTGAGAATCCCGCCACTAGCTCCCTTATTTGTGCTGCCTGTTGGTCTAATGTTGTTACCGCCTGCTGGTCTATTTTCACTTTTATTTCTGTCATCAGGGCTTGAAGCATCGCCGTCACGGCGGAATTTTCCTCTCCGGCCAATGTGATATCACTAGCCTCGCCTGGAAACACAGAGGCGTCATCCCCGCCATTTTGTTGTCTGCGTTCATCTTCCATTTCGCTACTAGAACACTCGGCTAGTCACTTTGCACAATCAACTATCCCACTCCTGACACCACTGTTACGTTAACCCCGCTTTCTTCACACCCTCTCTCTGCCCCCAGCAGCATGTCTCAGGCCACAGGGTTCACACAGGCCTCCCGGGTGCACAAGCAGGGCAACAGGGCATAATGGGTTGCATAACTTCCACACGGTTCGGATGGGCAAGTGTAGCGAAGTGTACCTATAGCAGCTTAAAATGGGGGACAAAGCAATCGCACAGAGTTCACTTTGGCTAGTTTACTCAGCAAGCAGTACACGTAACACGGGGGAACCGTGACACAACGCCTCCACTATGACAAAGGCGTTCGGCAAGGCAACAGCTCCAGCCACCTCACACCTCACACCTCTTTCACGGCCTCGCAGCAGGCTTCCACAATGTCAACTAGGCACACACAGTCCAGCCACACACTGCCAACACACAGGCACTATTCCATGGCAGTTAGAATATATCTGTCCAGGAACAAGGGGAAGCGAGGCAGCACTCTCACGCGGCTCTTGGCTCTGTCCTCCTCACTGGGCCTCAACTCTCTCCCTTAACTGCCTGTGGCCGGGCTGGCGGCAGCAACTATTTGCTGACTCGTCAACATTCCATCTGTCTCGCTCTGATACGCATCTCTCTCTCTCCATCCCGTCCCAGACTCGTTGCTTCTTTGTCTACTCTCAAGCCCACCATGCACATACATACACACATACCCAAGGCCACGGCCCCTCCCTCCCCCATACATGGGTTCGTAACACTATATACATATATATATATATATATATATATATATATATATATATATATATATATATATATATATATATATATATATATATATATATATATATATATATATATATATATATTATATAAATGGCATGAATGGAAGGTGACACATTTCTATGAGGTGAGAATGTGTGGAAACCTAGGAATCTTTCAGGTCAATGTTTGGGACAAGCCTCTCAATGCTGACGAGATCCAGCGCCTTGCTGAATGTGAGGACGACCAGCAAGGTAACTACATCTCCTGGAACGAGGGCTGGACGCTGCAAGAGGTCACCAGTTACGAAAAATCTTTGGATGATCTATGTAAGCGTGACAAAGGAACGTACTACTTTTGGTTTCCTTTACGACCTTACAACACTGCACGTTATCTATGCCGGGCACTGGGTACAATGCTACTGTCAGGTACAAATAGGGATGAACTTGTGAACATGTATACTCTTGCGTGGAAGAAGCTTCCTAAAGGTCACGACTGCACCAAAGAACACTGGGCAGAGCCTAATGATCTCAAAGAAGAGGGAGTTTGGATGATTAATGACACTTCCGTACAAGATGATATTATCTGGTTAGCTAAAGAACCCAATGGTCTACAATATGAAAATTGTGCTGTTACAGTTCCTTATTTTGTTGCTGATGTAGATTGCAAAACTAATTTGAAGTGTGCCGCTTGTCCTTTTACCGAACCTGTAAGGTTTTCTTTCCTGGGCACTTGTGAATCGGAGCTACGCAACGTGTATTTTAGTGCATTTCAGCTTGAGGAAGAAGAATTGATGTTCATGGGCTACGGTGCCTACCACATCAAGAAACTCAGTGGCACCTGGACGTGGATCAATGTGGTCACTAATGAGACCATCGCGTTCATGTTGGAAAGTGTGCCTGACTTTCCGATGGGGCGTCGCTGGTGGCGGCTGGAACAACCTGTGTGTGAACAGAAGGACGGTGATCGACAGCTGCTATTGTCACCTTGCCGAGACGGCTACTTTACCTGTAACGACGCCACCTGCATCCCGCATTCACATCGCTGTGACCTGAAGTATGACTGTGGCGACAATAGTGATGAGAAAGAGTGCGAGTTGGTGTCCTTCCCAGATGGTTACCAAAAGCACCTGCCACCCCGCAGCGTGGACTCAGAGGAGGCTGCTTTGTCCATTGTGCTCACCGTCATTGTAGAGTCGCTGGCCGTCAAGACCATCGACATGGTGATGGAGGTATCGTACCAGCTGATGCTCACTTGGAGAGACAACCGACTGCTGTATCAAGACCTCAAGGTGGACAGCACTTTCAACATCCTGCCAGCAGTCACAGTGACACGACTGTGGACGCCACAAGTGGAATTTATCAACACCATCAAGAGCGAGCACACCCTTATGGATGGGGACACCCTCATGAAGGTGGACCGTCGGGCCACATCTATCGGCATGGAACCTACGGCACCAGCCGAAGGTGAGTCCCGTTGTGTTGCGTTGTACAAAATATTGCAAATGCATGTCAGCTTCATTAATTTCGTCATTGTAATAAATTCAAATAAATGGAAATCAGCAAACAGTATCGCGATCAGAGACGCACTTCATGCACCTTCACTTCGGCTGCTGAACACTCACTGAAATAAAACCGCCTGAACATGCTCAAGGTGTTGCAGGACCATCAGCCGACGACGCAGAAAACAACAGCTGACACCGCCTACCATATTTATCTATTCTATGAGAAGTTCATTAATATTATAGTTTTGTTTTGTATATTATCTGATTCCTGAGATATGCTATATCATATGATAAAACATTTTCATTACATGTTTACAATTAATCATTCTTACAGTCATAAACGAGTGATGAATATATATATATATATATATATATATATATATATATATATATATATATATATATATATATATATATATATATATATATATATTAATGATTTGGTAAAATTAACATCTGACCTTATTGACCGCAGTGGAGCTGTTTTCCGGCAAAGACAACACACTGACGGTGGGGAGGAAGTACGGCACAGTCTACATGTGTAACCTTGATCTATCACTTTACCCCTTCGATGTACAAGTATGTTACATGCATTTCCGGATCTCGTCATCCACTAAATATTTTCTACAGTTTGATTCCGAGGAATCCATTGTTAACAATTCTGCCAACCGCCTTCTAGTGGAGTACGAGGTGGGTAGGGTTGTGTGCTGCATGTGTTGGCACGATAATATTGTTTACAATCCACACTTGAATGAACAGGAAAGAAATCACACTTCATTAATGATAATTTTAATGATTTTAAACACAAACACGCAATATATAAATTAAAACCACATGGGAAATTATTTTAGTATTAACAGATATTCATTTCGTCCTACACATTTTATGGTGATGTATGAGTGTTTTCTACACGTCAGGTGGAGCCTCTTACGCTGGTACATGGAGGCGATGATCAGTTCAGCGAGGTGAAGGTTAAGGTTCCGCTCACTCGCCGGTACGGATATGCGATACTCAACATTTACTTGCCCACGCTGGTGCTCCTTATCGTGAGCTATGTCACGCTGTTCATCCGGCCGGCTGTCTTCGATGTGAGGATGATGTCAGCCCTCACAGTACAGTTGGTCATTGCCACACTTTTCTCTCAGGTAAGTAGAGGCGTCCTCTCAGGCGTTATTTACCTTGACTGTATTGCAGGTAATATGTTTTAGGTATTTTATTAAAAACACAATATTATGCTAGGCCAGATTATCAAGACATGCTTCATGTAGATAAATAACATTAAGTTGTGAAGTAGTCATTAGTAATTGACGTCGCCTTGACGCGCGATAGTTGACTACCTCCAGACGTTCACTGTGCCAGGTGTCAGTATCAGTCTGTGTTCCACTGTGAACACAAGTCGTGTATCTTTATCGTTTTGTCTGTTCTAACATGTAAGTATTGTGTACATAGTGTTGGTGTGGATTATATGTTTTTGGTTTCTTTAAGTTACGTGCATAACTTATGTGTTCCCTACGTTGTATTATATGATAACGTATTTTATATGTTGTGCATATTCGGAGGGATGTACTATAAAAATTCGTGAATCTTTGTTACAGGTATAGGCATAGCTTGGTTACGTGCTGAATAAAGTTTGGAAACTGTCGATAAGTCTTTCTGTCTCATCACAATTAATTCAGCACGTAACGAATCATCATGTAGAAGATACTGAAGCCCTCCCGCCTAAACACGGACCCCAGCTCTCATACAGCGGCTAAGGAATGGAAGCACTGATATCGCATGTTTATGAATTCCATTGAAGAAGGTGGTGATAATGCGCCGAATAAGCTGAAGGCCCTAGGAAATTGTGCATCCCCCATCGTGTATGAGCTGATTGAAGATTGTGATACATATGAAAGTGCTGTTGCGAAACTAAAGAGGTCTTACGTCAGACTGCCAAACGGAGTTTTTGCATGGCATCTTTTGGCAACACGACAGCAACAATCTGGAGAATCCATCGATGAATTTCTTAGAGAATTACACAGACTTAGCAAAGATTGTAACTTTAATGCTGGCAGGACTCGGGGGGACCCTGTAGACTGAAGGCGGTGGCGGGAGACGCTGAGTTTCTCCGACCTGTTCTTCAAACCCACGAGCCCCAAATGGAGGTGAGCCTTCTCGGTACAGGAGTGGTTTGACCCGAGGGATTAGATCCTCTCACTAGGAGAATGTGTCCTTTACGACACCTGGAACGCGTCAGCCACAGTCACTCCGGGGTCACCTTCACACCCGTCTCTGAGAGGTTCCACCATGTCCACCTTGACCTGGTCGGGCCCCTACCTCTCTTTAACGGTTGTCGCTACATCCTTATCTGTGTTGACCGCTTCACGCGCTGGCCAGAAGCCGCACCCATCGCTGACATCACTGCCGACTCCGTCGCCCGTGCATTCATCGCAACGTGGATTTTGCGGTTTGGTGTTCCTCACAGCATCACCTGAAACTGCTGCAGTCAGTTCGAATCAACCGTGTGGAGGAAGCTGATGTCTCTCCTTGGCTGCCTCCGCTACAGTACTTCCAGCTACCACCCACAGGCCAACGGCACCGTTGAATGATTCCACAGACAGCTCCAGGCTTCCCTCACTGCTGCTGCCCAGAGAGAACATTGGTCGCTCGCCCTTCCCATGGTAGTACTTGGCATCGGAACTTCCCTCAAGACGGACCTTCACTGCTCCTCCGCCGACCTGGCCTGCGGCACCACACTACGCCTGCCTGATGAATTGCTAGTTCCTGCCCCCGTTCCTGCACCCTGCAGCGCACACGACTTTGCTGCCGGCAAGACGTTTGTTCACCAGGATCTAGAGAAGTGCACTCACGTCTTTGTCCTTGAGGATGCTGTCAGGAAGCCTCTCCAGCCGCCTTAGCAGGGACCATTTGAGGTGATTAGGAGGACACGGAAGACTGTCACCAAAGACCGCAATGGCATTCCGGACTCCGTGGCAGTGGACCGCGTCAAACATGCCATCAGCCCTACTGTTCTGCCCTCCACCGCTTCCTCTAGGTTGGCAACCAAGACTCATTAGGCCAAGAAGATTTCGTACCTCCTCCCTCATCACTAGAGGGGAATAACTGCAGTGTTTGTCACAGTGTCCCTTGTGATGTTTTCTGTTATGTTTTCCATTTCAGGATATGCTCAGCGAAAATTGGTTGTATTTGCATACTGTTATGTTTTACTATATATATTTGTTATCCAAAGTTGAATTTATTATTAGCTTGCAAATATAATTCTTGTCAGGGCCATTTCACATGTGATCGTAAAAATTATATATCTGGGATAATAGCATATTACTTGTGCACGTGTGTTGGGTGTTTAGTCTACCTTAATAACCCGCTTGATTTCGTTGAAATAAACAGGTCTAGCCACAGGTTTTCATTCCACCATACTACAAGTATCGTAAGGAACTAGTTCGTGACTCATTCATCAATGGTATCACCTCACCACTCATTCGACAGAGGCTATTAGAAAATAAAAGTTTGGATTTAGAAGTTGCATACAACCAAGCTTATACACTGGATCTCGCTCAACGTAACGTCAGTTCATACACTCCCCTTGCTGCTTATGTCACTGTTGTAGTACCTGAACCGATGCAACAGTTGATGGCGGACCAACAACAGCTATTAGCTGCGGAAGGCCCAGGAGAGTCACATGAGGGTAAGGGCTCAATTGCAAAGAGGAAGTGCTTCTTTTGTGGTAGTAACTTTATTCAGGCCAGGATACAGTGTCTTCCCGTAACGCTTCGTGTAACAAGTGTGGGAAGAAGGGGCATTTCGCCAAAGTATGCAGATCTACGACGTCAGGGAGTACTGCAGCTGCCTTGTATAGCCCTACCCTTTTCGCGATTCCAGCTGCATTCCCTCAAAATCTTTCTCATGCAGCTACTCAGGTCACTGTGAACGGGCATCCAGTGAAAGCGTTGATCGATTCGTTTAGTTCGGACAGTTTCATAAGGCCAACCGTGGCTCAAAGACTGTATCTAGCTGTATGTTCTACGAGTAAGGCAATATCTATGGCATCGGTAACGCCTAATGCAACTTGACCAGGCTTTGTTAGAGTGCATTTGAAGCACAAGGATCAAGATTACCCTTCTACTCATTTAACGGTGTTGAATGACTTATGCTGTGATGTAATCTTGGGTCATGATTTTCAAAAGCAACATGAGAGTGTAAGTTTCAAGTATAGAGGAAGTAAACCTGAACTAGTGATTAAGGGTGAAAACTCACTGTGCGCTCTAGCAACAGCAAAGATTAACGAACCGTCACTGTTTTCTAACATGCCTGAAGGGTGTAGACTAATTGCGGCTAAATCAAGACAATATAGTAAAGATGATCAATTGTTCATCAAGGAACAGGTATCTCAATTGTTATCTGAAGGAATTATAGAACTGAGCACATCTCAATGGCGGGCCCAAGTTGTTGTCGTCAAGGATCCACTCAACCGACCCAAGATTATTGATTATTCTCAAACAGTTAACCAGTATCCACTGTTTGATGCCTACCCACTTCCCAAGACAGAGGATATGGTGCACGATATAGCAAAATTTTAAGTCTTTTCTATATTTGACTTAAAAAGTGCATACATCAAATCAATATTAAATAATGTGAGAAAATATACATGGCATTTGAGGCAAATGGAAAACTATACCAGTATTACAAAATTCCCTTCGGCGTCACTAAGGGCGTAACTGTTTTTCAACGTGCCACGGATAAAATTGCTGAGGAAGAAAATCTCAAGGACACTTTACCATACTTGGATAATATCACTGTTGCAGGATCATCACAGTCTGAACATGATGAAAATGTTCGGAGGTTTAAGGAAGTTGTTAAAAAAAAGGACCTGACACTTAATGAATCAAAATCAGTCATATCTGTACCTACAATCAATATTCTTGGCTATTGTGTGGGTAACAACATTATAAAAACTGATCCTGATCGCCTGCGTCCCCTTCAAGAGTTACCGCCTCTTACCACTGTAAAGAGTCCTAGGAGAGTATTGGGCATGTTTGCTTATTATGCTAAATGGATTCCAAACTTCTCTGACAAAATTAAGTCTTTGGTAAATGTCAAGTCCTTCCCATTGGATAATACAGCACTCTCTGCATTCAAACTCTTGAAAGATGAGCTTAAGAGCGCTGCTCTGTATTCTGTGGATGAAAATCTTCCATTCGTTGTGGAGTGTGATGCCTCATATGTTGCCATCTCTGCCGTCATGAATCAAGGTAGTCGTCCAGTCGCTTTTATGTTCAGAACCATCCAATGTAGTGAATTGCATTACCCAGCAGTAGAAAAGGAAACTACTGCTATTGTTGAAGCAGTATGTAAATGGAGCCATTTCCCGGCTAGACAGCATTCCACATTGGTCACTGATCAGCGCTCAGTAGCGTTTATGTTTGATAGTAGAAAGAGAGCTGGCTTCATTTAGCTACACCATACAATATCGTCCTGGCGAACAGAATGTGGTTTCTGACGCTCTGCCAAGAACATTTTGTTGTTCTGCCTCCTCTACGTCTAGCCTCTCTGATATTCATGACGGTCTTTGCCACCTCGGGGTCACTCAACTCTTGCATTTTGTGCGATCTAAAAACTTTCCCTTTTCCACAGAGGATGTAAAGACGTGTGCCTCTTGAAAAATATGTGCATCCCTTAAACCACAGTTCTATCTCCCAGAAGAAAGGACACTAGTTAAAGCAACTCAACTTATGGAGTGCCTCAGTATTGACTTCAAGGGACCTGTGCCATCTGCAACTCATAACACATACATGCTGACTGTCGTGGATGAGTACTCCCGTTTCTCCTTTGCTTTTTCTTGCCCAAATATGCATACTAAAACAGGAATCAAGTGTTTAGAGATTGTATTTACTCTCTATGGAATACCCAACTTTGTTCACTCATACTAAGCTTCACCTTTCTTGTCTCAAGAATTGAAGATGTATTTATCTCAGAAGGGTATTGCAACGAGCCGAACAACTCTTACCATCCTACTGGAAATGGCCAAGTGGAGCGCTATAATGGTATCATTTGGAAGGCTATTCGTCTGGCGCTTCAAACTCATGGCTTAATTGAACTTGTAGATGTAAACCCAATGAAAGCTAATATCAGGTATCTGGACGGTCGTGAGTCAACTGTATCTGTTCGAGATATGGCTCGTTGTCCCGAGATGGCACCTCTCATGGGGGAGGAGGTAAATGAGCATCACGTTGTCACACGTTCCCTAGATTAACCTACGACTCCGGATATCAAAATTGTCGAAATTGCTTCAGATGCAACAGACCCTC
>CM035184.1:4702297-4712377 GCA_020233015.1 Callinectes sapidus
CACACACACACACACACACACACACACACACACACACACACACACACACACACACACACACACCACACACAACACACACACACACACACACACACACACACACACACACACACACACACACACACACACACACACACACACACACACACACACACACACACACATATATATGGATGTCAGAGCAAGTGAATATAGACATAAATTTAGAAAAGCTATACCATGGTCTCCAAACCTTTTAGTTCATCGATCTCTTCGTGATGTATGAGATCACTCACTGAGCCTTGAATAGCAGTTATCAAAGATATCACCCTAACTTTAATAGTAATATTAACTATGGTAGAAGCCACCTGCGGCTGCCTAGCTAGCTGACCTAAATGAGTTGTTGTTGACTTTGAAGAAGGGCAAGATGAAATATACATATTTAAGCCTAGAAAAATATTGAAGATATATGTGAGACAGAATACCATTAAAGAAGGAGAGAAGAAAAATATATGTGAGAGAAGAAAAAAATATATGTGAGAGTGTGTTGATACAAAAGCGATGCTCCTGACTAACATTTGAAGTAAGGGCTCCTGAAGTAAACTTTAAAAGTCCCTCTAACCTTCATCTTCCCGCCCATAAACGTTGATAAGGGACAGTGCGTGGTATTGTGTAACATTATGCTCTCTCATTCCAGGGTTCCAAAGAGTGCTCAACCTGAAGATTTTTTTTTTCTAAATACACTATAACAGTTAAAAAAATGCCTTTAAGATAAGATGTAACTTCAGATAGAACCTTTTGAAAGTAATGGGGATGCAACGAAGAAGTGTTTCAGAGCATGGTTTCTTCATAATATCGTCATTGTTATCTTTACGTGGATCTCTCATACAGTCTGGCAAAGAGCACTGGGTATTCCAGGTTACTCACCACTGCTGGAGGACCCAGAGAAACCAGAGGCTCGTGATGGAAATGTTCAACTCAATCACAACCTTGATATGAAATTAATAAGAGTTGTTCACCTGTTGGAAAAATGCTGTGATGATCTGAAGGAAATAGCTCGAAAGGAGAAGAAAAAGTTGCACAATAATGGAGAAGAATTTGAGAAAATAGAAGAAAGACTAATGTTAATGATAATAATAATGGTAATAATAAAAATGGTAAAAATGTTGTTGATGATGATGATGATGATGAGGATGATGAGGAGGAGGAGGAGGAGGAGGAGGAGGAGGAGGAAGAGGAGGATAATAATAATAATAATAATAATAATAATAATAATAATAATAATAATAATAATATGAATATGAATATGAATATGAATATGAATAACAATAATGATAATAATAATGGAAGAACAAGGACAACAAGAAGGTGGAGGTGGTGGTGATGGTGCAAAAATTAATGAAAAAAAGGCGACGAAGAGAAGGAGAACAATCACAAAGACAAGAACGTTGATAAAAAATAACATTAGTACCACAACAACAACAACAACAACAAAAAGAAAAATGTAAATGAGTATGAGGATGGAAACAGTAAATTCAGTAAAAGAACAGAAAACAAGAAGACAAATGAATACGAAAGGAGAGATCCAGTATTTCGGGTTTCCGTTGCAACTCATAATATCAAGAGCATGTCAGGCAAGACATTTCCGCTGACCTGTTTGTTTGCAGAGGTGGGTTTTCAATTTCAGAGGCCACGCGCAGTGACTGACAGTGTCCTTTGTTTGGTTGTTAGTCTGCAATGGTTATTTTAGTGAGTTCTTTATGCATTTTATATGGTTGCTTATAGTTTTTTTTTAATTTTTTTATGAGAGAAGAACTGGCCAAGGGTAACTAAAACGATAAAATGAAAAGAACCACTTAGATGCCGGTCCGGGGCAGGGCCGAGAGGGATAGCCAAAAGAATAGTGAGCCTGCCTCTTAAATGAATGCAGGTCATAGGTTGTTCAAAATGCAGAAGCAGACAGGGAGTTCCAGAGTTTACCGAAGAAAAGGATGAATGAATTGAGTATTGGTTAACTATTACATAAGATAAGTGGATAGAATAGAGATGAGAAAAAGAAGACAATCTTATAGTATGTACAGAGGGGCATGCAGCCAGTAAGATCAAAAGAACAGTTGGCATGAAAATAGCTGTAGAACATAACAAAAGGTGAGAAAGATGCCCAAGACAGTCAGTCAGAGGAGAGGAATCGATAAGACGAAACGTTTATTTCTTATTCTACCCTATCTAATAAAACTGAGTAGAACCACCCCATATGTGTGAATAGTACTTCATACATGAGCAGATAAGGCTCGTGTATAGAGTTAGCAGTAAAGGAGTTGAGAAAAGTGACGAAAACGCCTCAGAACGCCTTATTCCATAGGAACTGTTTTAGCAAAAGATAAGATGTGAAGTTTCCAGTTTAGATTATAAGTAAAAGACCAAACGAAGAAGAGAGTTGATAGCTGAGTGTCATTGAAGAAGAGGGAATAGTTGTCTGGAAGGTTATGTCGAGTTGATAGATGGAGAATTTTTCTTTTTTTTCTTTTTGAGGCAACGAACACTACTAAGTTTCCTCTGCTCTAATCAGAAATTTTAGAGAGATCAGAAGTCAGGCATTCTGTGGCGTCACTAAATGATCTGCTTATTTCCTAAAGGGTTGGTCGTCTCTGAAAAGACCTGAAAAGGTGTAGGGTGGTATCATCTGTATAGGGGTGGATAGAACAAAAAAGTTTAGTTAATGTCATTGACGAATGATAGGAAGGGTGACAGGAAAGAAGGCTGAGGAACACCTGTGTTAATATATTTAGGAGATGAACAGTGGCCGTCTACTATAGCAACAGTAAAACGGTAGGAGAGGAAACTTGAAATGAAGATGATAGTTTACAGAGTTGTCTGTGCATCATGTATGATTGTTAGCACACACGGTTGTTAATAAGATTGTTGTCATTTCTTCGGGAATAGGACACGGGAAGTCTAGCCAAGAGATATGAGGGTGCGATTAACTCAATAAACAGCATGGCTTCGTCTCCCTTTACGAGTACACCAGCACATCCTTTTCCTCCTCTTTACCAATAATGGATACCATAAACTTTACATAATACGTCAAGAGTAAATGTTTAATAGGAGCATTCTTATATGTGTGAGGGAGGACATGTCGTGAGCAATTGACAGACAAATAAATAGATAAAGGAAGACTCTCTCTCTCTCTCTCTCTCTCTCTCTCTCTCTCTCTCTCTCTCTCTCTCTCTCTCTCTCTCTCTCTCAAGAAAAAAGGATGAAATCGAGAGAAGTCTGGGTTTTTTTTTTTTTTAGCGTTTCTGCACTTGAAAGATTTTTCGTGTAAAAATCGTAAAATAATGAACAAAGAAAAGAAGAATAATCTTCATAAAACAGACGTATACATTATAAACCAGAGAATATTATCGAATATATATAAAAGCAGCATTAAGAATTTCACAGACGCACGCACGCACGCACACACACACACACACACACACACACACACACACAATGTACGTACTGGCCTACATCATCCCCGCATGGACATTCCCTCACTGCCCCACCTCTTCACATCCTCACCTACTTCCTTATCCTGTTTTGTGATTACGGGGACATGGGAAGGTGTGGGAAGGAGTGGCTGGGAGAGAGAGTTGAGTGGCAGACTAGTGACCATGCCTCACTTCCCTTTCACACACTACTTTACCCTGGTACAGTTATTCATAGCTAAATAACATAATGGACCGCCATACTTCCTTTCCCTTCCATTTTTCAGTAGCGGATGTGCGGTGGATTCAAATCGTGCCTCCTTCCCTTCCCTTTCCCATTCCCTTCCTCAGGTTCTCTTCCCTTCCCTTCCCTTCCCTCCTGACGCAGCATGTTTTGTGTAGGCGTGTTCAGTAACGAATAAATGAAGGTGAGGACGTGCAAAGAAGAAGACAGAGGAAGGGTGTCATTGTCCTATTTTTCTCTCACTGGGGGAAGGTTTGTAATGGTTGGGTTTCTGAGGTACTTTTTTCATAACCATGTCTTCCTTTTCATGATAGTGTTTCCTTTCTCTGAATGTAGAAGTAATAGTGGTATTAATATTAAGGGTTCCTCCAAATTCGAGAACTGTTTAAAGATGTTAATGTTACATTGAATTATACGGAGATGCATTAAACACAGCAAGTTTAGGGGCTGGTACTTCAGTAAGCATTCTTTTAAACTCTTTTCGTTGTCTTTGACCAGTGCCCTTCTTACATAAATGTGTAGTAGTACTTGTAACAGCAGCAGCAACAGTCTTATTTATTGTTATCAATCTCTCATTGCTGACGCTATTTTCATTTTCATCGTTACTGTCATCGTCGTCGCCCGTGGCCATCACTGAGTCATAACGAAAGGCAATAAACAGAAAGACACGAGTCTTATCTCCGGATATTAGCATGTGCAGACGTTTTTATCTTCATTCTTGTATAAAGTTACACAAGAGTAGGAAGACATTATTATTTTTTTTTTTTTTCATTTTAACATTTCCTCTTGTTCTGTCATCAAAGTTAAGACGTGCACATTACGCAACCTGAACTAGTGATTACGGTAACATCTTTTATTGAATGATTGGCAGGGGTCCTTTGCCGGCACGAGTCAATGAATGGCAGTGGACTGATAGAAAAAAAACACCCTGCTGATAATGCAGATAATATTCATAGGACTCTTAATTGAGCAATGACTCGAGGCTATTATTTGTGTTCAGTTTACCACCAACACCATCACTACCATCAGGAGAATAGAACACGCATAGTTTTCTCGTGGCATTCACACAGGATCCGGATGCCACAATAGCCGATTCTCTCACGTCGTCGCCTTTCCTCACTGGACTCAAGAGATATCCGCCCAGAGTCTCCCACGACAGCATCCGCATGTTATTTGGATTTCTCTTTGTGCTTTTGTTGTGTATGTTTCCTCTCTATCTCCGTCCATCCATGTTCTCCTGCCGTCCCTCTTTCCCTGTCTCCATCCCCCCTGCCTCTGCCACACCCCCGGCATGGTAAGCAGGTGTTATAAGCGCTACACTGAGCTACCCCTCAATCTGCTGAACATCAACCTCGACTAATGAAGAGTTCTCAATTTATCTTCCAAGTTATTAACCACTCACTTCTTAAATGCACGGTAGCTTTTCCAGTTTTTTTTTTTTTTTCTTAAATTCATGTAAAACCGTCAAAAAATAACACGGAAGCAGATCGTTATTTCGCAGCGGCAGGACCGACAAAGTGAAGGACAAAAGACGCTTTCAAACTAGCTGTGTATAAATCATGATAACAAAGCAATGTTCCAACAGACTTGCTGTGTTTAATGCATCTCCGTACAATTTCATGTAATATTCATAAATTTGATATTCCTTTTCTGTAAGAGTTCTTCAGTTTGGATGAAGTCTCCATTAACCATCAGTGACGCTTGAGGAGTCCCGGTCACCCTCTAGCGGAGCCGATCATTCTCAGATTAACGTCACCACCACTTATCCCATGACGAAGTATGAGCGACGGGTTTTCTATTGTTTGAAAAGGGGAATGATTTTGTCTTGTCCCTGAAACCTGTTACCTGAAGTGCATTTACATCACTCGCGAACATGATAAAAGGAAGGGAGGTTTGCTGAAGATGTCAGTTTGCACATCGACCCTGACACACACATCACTCTTGCTGCTGAGCGTGGGTGTCCGTGCCTGAGCGTGCCCGTGAGTTGGGTATCAATGTAAACAGACCGTGCACGGATTGGCAACATACTCGGGAAGGAGGTTAGAAAGAATCACTGTAACTGGGCTGATGTTTGGAAGGTTTGTGCGGAAGGCACAGTACAAAGCAATGCTGAATTATGGAGCTTTTACCGAGAAACACTGCACACATACACCTACATCTGCACAGGGCCTACAGCGGGGAAGAAGCTAGTCTATACTCGTGTTTTTTTTTTTTTTTTTTTTTCGTTTTTGTAAATTTTGGAAGGTGACATGCCTACTTATATATTATCAAAAGAAAAAAAAAACATCTCAAACACACAAGAAAATTGACATCATTTACAGACACTATTATACAATCGCAGTCAACTAATGAAAATCAATCAAGTGAATATAAATGTGCCATACGTACTCCCGATAAGCACATAAATTATCTCTGCCTCAAGTTAATCAGGATGGCTTTAAAGCTGATTTTCAGCTTCGGTATCCGTATAGTGATCTGTACTGGGCAACACAAAGGTTGCAACTACCATACCAGCATGTCACAGGCTCTTACATCCGCTTCAACCAGTTCTGACGTCAGTCGGATGTCATATAACATGGCACTAGCACTCCCGAGGGTCAGTTTGAGGGCAGCGTGGCAGCCTTACAGTGCCTTCATACACGCTGAGACACCAGCATGCAATCGGTCACTCATTCACAAGATCAGGTAATGAGATACGAGTGCTGCATTCAGTCTCTCGCGTCCATCTCCTGTGCATTGTAACTAAACCTAAAGCAATGAAGTGTTTAAATGTTTGACTTTAGTACAACACTATTCGTGTTTAACCTCAGTCATCTCAAGGTTAATGCGCCAACACAAAGCCAGCTTTTAATAGCGTTTCTTCGTGATAACTCTCCATCTGACTCACACTAAGGACAGGAAGCTTTCCTTTCAACCTTGCCCGTGCCGACGGAACTCACATCATCCTATTGCCGCCGGTTGCTCGTGCTTCTATACAGACTTACGTTAAATCCTTTGTGAGGCACACGCCACATGGTAAACCTGGATTCCCATGTTTCCCAACGCGAGAGAGAGAGAGAGAGAGAGAGAGAGAGAGAGAGAGAGAGAGAGAAGGGGGGAAGGTGGGTAATACGTTAAATCTTACGTTAAATCTGTGGCTGCTTCCATTTTCAGAGATAAAAGACTATTTCTTTTCTTTTCAGATGGGCGTGCGATCTTATCTGTGGGTGGTGATGGTGATGGTGCTCATGGTAAGCCCGAGTGTGTGTGTGTGTGTGTGTGTGTGTGTGTGTAAATAATCATTCAATCATAATCTCTTTCAACATTTTACATGGACATTATTGCCATGCATGCATACACTATTCCATTCAGCTTTATTTCTTCTCTCCTCCCCCTTTCTCCTGAAGTGGGCAGGAAGCTGCCGCGGCCACGCTCGTCTCATTGAGCCGCCCTCCCGCGCCTCAGCCTGGAGGTACGGCTTCAACACTCCCGCAGACTACAACGACAACGAGGGCTTCTGTGGTGGCTTCAATGTAAGACCGTGTTATTACTATCATCATCACTTATTATCCCAAGTCTTATTATTCTTATCGTTACTTTAGTAAACTTTTTTTTTTACTATTATTATTTGTTTTCAAGTTTCGTCGTGTGAGTGTGTGTGTGTGTGTGTGTGTGTGTGTGTGTGTGTGTGTGTGTGTGTGTGTGTGTGTGTTTGTGTGTGTGTGTGTAGCTTACACTTCAAATTATTTTATAAAATTTAGTAGTTATATAAGTTTGTGTGGCTTCTAAACAAATTTCCTTTTACAGTCCAATTCTAGTTCCCTAATGTTTCCTGTTAAGCGTTTATTGTAGCTACAGTGCAATGTCAGTGTTAAGGTATTTTACATTTTAGTGTAACTTTATCATGATCTTTATCGGTATAGTACTCGTAGAGTAAAATTTTACAGTACTCGTTGAGTACATTTTAAGTTTTTTTTTATTCATTTTAGTTTTAAATATGATTCGTGTTGCGTAGTGGATTAATTTTAAAAATTTTTCCCGCAATTTAGTGTGTTTCTTAGGTATGCCTTGTGTCGTGCGGTGAAGTCGTTTTTTTGCATGTAGAATAATCAATTACATTAATTCTGTTATGGAGTAAAGTTATATATGTACCATGTAACTATTTTAAGCATTTGTAAAGATATTTGGGCTGCCACAGAGTATTTGTATGTATTGCATGTATGTGTGTGTGTGTGTTCTCACGTCATACTAATGTCTACGCGCGTGCCGCAGTACCAGTACCAGGTACAGGGGGGCAAGTGTGGCATCTGTGGCGACGCCTGGGACGAGAATCCACGCCCGCACGAGGCCGGAGGACTGTACGCCACGGGGACCATCGTCAGGACCTACACTCAGGGACAGATCATCCCTGTGGTCGTGGACGTCACTGCCAACCATAAGGGATATTTCGAGTTCCGGATCTGCCCCAACAATAATCCCAGCGTGGAGGCCTCGCAGACTTGCCTCAATGAGTGAGTATGGGTTCTGTTCAGGAACGCCCTGTTTTCTCAACCACGGCTATTATCCAAGGCTAGAGATGATTAACTGGGATAATTATCTTGTTAACAATCGAAGAAACTCATCAAATAAAAAAAATGCTAATTGTGTGTGTGTGTGTGTGTGTGTGTGTGTGTGTGTGTGTGTGTGTGTGTGTGTGTGTGTGTGTGTGTTCCGGCAGGCACCCTCTCTACTCGGCTGATGGCTCAGTCTTCCAGCACAACATTGGCAACCACCTAGGAGATCACGCGATTGATCTAAGACTTCCAGCAGACGTCTCCTGCACCCAGTGTGTCCTCCAGGTAAGTAATGGTGACTGCCACCAGCACCACCACCACCACTGCCACTAGTACCACCGACTGTATTGACAACACTTCCACCATCACCATTGCCACAATAGCACGAGCTTTCCAGCCATCGCCACTGCCACTATTAATACGACCTCGGCCTCCTCTACTTCCACTATCACTGACCATGCCCTAACCAGCATCACCACTCAACTATTATAACAACCATTAACCATAATCATTACAATTAGTAATTACATCGCCAGTATCCTCTGTAACATAGCCATAACTGCATTACAGTATACCACTATTATCATTGAGTTTAACACCATAATTTCTCTCACCACTACGACACTTCATCACTATCATCACATTATACAACTGTCGTTCCAACATACAATACACACCAACACAATAATTTCATATCCAACTATTACCACCGCTATGCTTTCCGTCGTTGAACTGAGGTTACATAGGTAACTGCATGGAAAAACGTGTGTGTGTGTGTGTATGTGTGTGTGTGTGTGTTGTGCTACATTCGGACAAATATTTAACACTTCTTCCTATACTTCTCAATAATTTTCATTCATTATTTTGTCAATAACTACCATTAATACTTATTACCATTAGATTTAATTTTCATCCTCCTCCTACTGTTATTACCAGTATTTAATGCCGTTGTTGCTGCTACTTCTGCTATTGATGTGTATGCTAATATACGTGTTTTCAGTGGCGCTACGTGTCGGGTAACAACTGGGGAGTCTGCGAGGATGGTACGGGGGCAGTGGGATGCGGCCCTCAGGAAGAGTTCCGCGCATGCGCCGACGTTGCCATCACGAGAACAGGGTCAGTATCTCGCTCAACGCAACCTAGCCATCTTATACGTCCTTTGCCAAGCTCGTTTCTCTCTCCAATTAATGTGATTCGCTCTCATACTACTTAAAAAAAACACTACAAATCTTTGTCATGTTTAGAGTCAGTTGTCATGCTACTGTACATTATATCTACCTGTCCAGGAAAGCAAGTGACATGTCACATTTCAGTCTTCTACCTGTCACATAACATTTTATCTGTGTGTGTGTGTGTGTGTGTGTGTGTGTGTGTGTGTGTGTGTTACATACTTTGATAAAGTTTCAGATATACGATTTTGGGACGGAAGTATTCTGTGACGAGAACAATCTAATAATATATGATTTGTTTTCCATTAAAAACAATAAATACAATTGACTTGCCTTATTTCAGAGAGAATGTTAGCATCACCACGACACCATCCACGGTACAGCCAGCCACGACGCCTTCCACCTTCACAACAAATAATAGGGGTACAACCACCACCAAAGCCACTACCACTACTACCACCACCACCACGACAACACAGGGTGGCTCTGGGGTGTGCAGAGCAGTAGGTGTTTGGCAGACGATTCCGGGAATGGACGAGTGGTGTGTCAACAACTGCAACCACACCCCACCCTACTGCCCGCCATCACACTGCACATGCGACTAGGAGATCCTCTCGCTCACCTTCACCTCGTAGACGTTCGCTTCTTCCCCGATGATTCAAATCACAGCCCGCTTGTTACATATAGCT